>OX419582.1:27956878-28039807 GCA_948473455.1 Teleiodes luculella | reverse complement strand
TATCATAGTAAATGCAAAAGTAATTCTGCTTGTCTGGCTGTCTGTGTCTGTTATTATTATACTTTCATGCTTCAATACTTATTTCCCTTGATGTCATCTATCAAATTACTCGTCGCAATTATTTGAGCCGTTTAGACTAAACCGAAACAGACCAACAGGAACTAACCTACAGAAAAAGAGTTAGTCACATTTATAATTTTACTATACGGCTTACAATTACCTACTTATCAAAATTACAATGCGGATTAAGATAATAACAAGCTAACTTCATAGTAATAATCCACTTGGATCGCGAGTTAATATCTTTTTTTATCTGGAACTACGTTAACCAGGCGATGCCTAGACAAGCAGACATAGACATTAGATGCGTAATTTATAGCTCCTGCAGCATTAACGTGTAACAGCGCCAAGTTCTTCGATAAGTATATTTAAATTTAAAAAATAAATTACTCATTTAACAAGCCCACTTATGGGCCGTTTGTAACATGACCGTATTGAAAAGCTCTTCGTAATTTAGACATTTAAAGGAAAATATGTGGTATTATTCTAACTTGATTTATCGGCTAACTTGGCTTCTGCTCTGTCGAACCTCCACCGCCAAACGTGTTCGCTGTTCACAGCTGCCTTCAATGACATGAATTATAATCTCACGTCTTTTTTTATTATAATATTTCTATAGAGACGGTATGATTGCATCTCTATAAGACGTCTAAATAGCTTGATAATAGAGATACATAGTAGTAGGATTAAGACTGTACTCCACAATAAAAGAGAGAGTAGCTATTCAACAATATATATTTTTAAATGGCCGGTGCATTTTTGGCGGAAATGGAAATGTAAAAGATTAATTATTTTAGTAATTATTTTATGCTTTAGCGATTTTGATATGCGATTTTGAATGCGAATGAGGCAAAGCGAGTGAAAACTTTGGTAAGTCCAACAGAAACGTAGCTCAAGCGAATTATTTTCTTCTTTTTCTGAAATTAACGTAATTACGGTTTATATAATTATAAAACAATGTCTACACATATTTACATGATTTTATAACTTATCTAATAAAGGAATATTAAAAAGCCATATTAAATTACTATACTATCGGTTAGTTTTATTTTATGTTTTATCTTTTAGTGTAGAATGGGATCTTTGAAGGAGGTTTTATACATTTTCTAAATACTTCTAATTTTATAATTTTTAGAGTTAATTACCCTTGACAAGTTACTCACGCACAACTTTTTTTTTGTTTAGTATATGCAGATTTTTCATTATCTTTCCTTTAAAGTCGTGCATGTGAATTTTAAATTCGGAAACATTGGTACTTGATCAGACTGGAATCAAGTCTGCCGAATTGCAAACAACTAAAAAAAACAACGATACAGACGCTCGTCCACAGAGAAGTTCTCATTTTAAGAAGCTAAAGACTTCACTTGGGTTATTCAAATCTAAAATCTATGACTAGTTTATAAAAGATATGAACCTAGACCGCATATTTCTTGTTGTTTCAATTATACTTATATATAACAAACGAAACGCAACAAGTGTACTATTGTTTATAAATTTAAGAGTTAACATTCTTTTACCACTAGATCTAAAACCAATTATATGGAACCATCTTCCATCCAATATAAATTAATTTGTTGAAATCGATCCATAATAAGCCGAGATATTGCCAAAACAATTTACCGACGGCCGACGGGTAACGGCATCATCAGTTGAGGAAATATTTCCCCATATTTTCTAATTTAATCAACCGATCTTAGTCAAATTTTTATGGGACCACCTCGCAAGTAAACTTCGTCGAATGAACAAAAAGAAATGAAAATTGGTGGAAATAAATTATAAAATACACACAAATAAAAAACACGCGACGAATTGAGAACCTACTTATTTTTTTAAAGTTGGTTAAAAAGAATTGACAAAGAACAGCGCAGTAAGCTAGTTTATTTTAGTTATTTTATGGACGTCATATAGGTTAGGTAGAACATTTAAAATGGAGTAGGTAGTGTTCCTATTCAGTTGCACGCCGCATTAATATAAAAGCGTTAGTAGTTATTATAGCTTGCGTTGAAAACGAGTCTAAGCCTGGTGACTTAATCCAGATCGTAATTACACATTCGGTAATAGCGGCCGAATCTGTTAAGTTGGCTTGTGATAATGAAGATGGGAAGATTTGATCGCCGCGGGCCAGGTGCCGAGGTGGTCCCATCAAAAGACTTGGACCGTAAACCTCTAATAACATATCAACTACTTTATGACCCGTGAGGACATGCGATTGTAGCTGTTTTTTGTTTTACCTTCTCATATTAGTTTTGGCATTTAGATTTTTTATTCCTATAACTGATGCAAATTTTAATAATATAATTCACCTATTTTAATATGTTAATCGCGGGGGCTAATAACAGTTTTTTTTAATTATAAAATACGGCATGTGATTTCCGCTTCAGGAACAGGAAAATTACAGGTAATACGTGTTTTCTTTTTTCACTCTTACATGTTTTATCCCAAGTTGTTCAGCTGTTAAAACACGATAGCCTAAAAGTCCAAGATATTTACCATTTGCTACTAAAAGATCGGTGGATGGGAGATTTTTACTGAAAATTCGGTTGTCTTGGTCTACTAACCCGCAAACTAGAAGCCCGGTAAAAACTCGGTTCCAAGGTTCCATCCATGAAATTCAGTTAGATTAAATTTGTTTCCCTCCATTCAAAAAGAAAAAAAGAAAGTGACAATTTCAGATTAAGCCATTTCTCTCAATCGCCCATTCATTAACCACGTATCTGAAAATCTTTGGAAAAGAAAGTTATCGGCTCCTATAATAACCGTGCAGTCACAATAATATCCAGTAAGAAGTACCCGCCTTAAGATGGGATCGTAAAATATGTCTTTAGCTGGACCCGAATTAAAGAGGTATATAAAAGTCCGTATTAATTGCGTGTCTGTCTACCTACCTACCGCGTGAACCGCGTCTGACTGAAGCCGACGACGACGTCATAATAAACGTCGAAGCGAATATTCGGCGGCAAACAGACTTCAAAGGGGAGCTAATTATGTATCACGTAATAAGTGAATGAACCTTATACCATGCTATTAAATTGGAATAAATCAAGTTACGTCTTGCAATTCGTTTAATCTTGTCCACTTAGTGATGACACGTCAAACGCGATAGACACTTTCAAGTCCGGTGAAGCTTGATTGGTCGTACCTTTTCGTAACAAGCATAATAAAAAAAAGTACTCTGATCTGATAATTGCGACGAGAGTTCTTTTTTATTTTTTATTTATCAGGAAAACAAACAGCTTATAAAACATATTTTTTTGGTTAACACACATTTATAACGTAAACACAACACAACACAAAACCGTAACTTGATCCTTTGAACATCTAGAAAAGAGCTCTTCAAATGGCTGAAGATATTTTCTTTAATCATAGCTAAGAACACTCTCGATTGTGATACAAACAAACGAAAACAAAAAAAAACTAGATCAAAATCGGCGAATCCGTTTAGGAGCTACGATACGATGCCACAGACAGACAAACAGGCAGACACACACGTCAAACTTATAATACTCCTCTTTTTCGTCGGGGGTTAAAAACAGTTTCCACTAGTTCAAAATTCAAAGTTCAAAATCGTTCCTTAACCATTAAATATTTTCTAAAGATAGGAGTGCGGTTCGCCGTCTCAAAAAGATCTTATTTGTGATAATTTATTTATGAAATGGTGGATGATGGCCGCTCACTTATTCGGGAGGTGTTGTACTGTACATGCTTATCATACGCATTGGGGATCGCTGTTGTTGTTGTTAACATAGGGGATGTCACGCTGTATAACACCTATAGGAAGAATTTGCTTTAATTCTAAGCTGGAAACAAAACGGCAAGACAAATGCTACTAAGTAGGTTTCCATTAATAAATAAATATAATTTATTATACTAATTGAGTAGCACGTACGCACATGTTTGCAATTTCCTAAGTTAATGTTCCGAAGACAATGTACGTTCATTAATGCGCCTAAAAAATTATTATATTTTCATTCAAACAATAGTTAGTAGGTACAATTAGCATCAAAAGTGGTTGATTATATTTAGATTATTTCATTAAATACTTGAATAGATTAACGAGAGCAGTGACAAAGTTTAATCTAAATCTAGTAATAAATTAATAATCATAATTTAAAAAAAAATTACTAAGAACTATTATGTTTAGCTGTTAAAATCTGCAATGCTATTCTGTAAAACCATAAATCTCACCTCACTTTTCATTTCGATTTCACATTCACTTTGATCGCAAACTCGTACGTACGATTTTTGTTATTCTGTAAGCTCTACAATCTCAAGTGAAGTGAGGTGATAATCGAAAACTTTGGTGAGACATAGAGAGGCGGTAAATCATTGCGCTTTTAAAATTTAAAATATGTACTTATTTACGAACTTGCGTTGCAAACCTTACAAAATTACTAGCAGAAACTTGTCAGTTGTTGTTACATTCAATGACTTCATCTGAAATAAAGTTGTTCCACATGTGCGCATTTTCGTGCTTAGATGATCGACTCGTCTAATTAATATATTTCTATGAAATGTCAGCAAAGTAATATTGTACGGAAAGACGTTATGATGTCACGAGCTGGTATTATTTAATGCTACTGTGCCGCAAAATATGAGACTAATAAATCTAGACGCCAAGCTCTAAGCAAGCAGCAGCCCTAGACGTGTGAAATATTAACACAAACCATTTGAAGCCACTTTTGTCCCCTTCAAAGCCCAAAAACTAATTAACATAAACAAATATCTCAATTCTTTTGTTGGTGAAGTTGAAAAACTCGCTCTATAATATACTAGTATAGGTAGATATATTGTAAATCATATATTTTATTTTCAAATGATTTACTTTAGATATGTACGTAAAACAATACTGTACCTTTTTATCCATTTTATAAAAAAAGGATAGTTTTTATAGCATAACTATTTAAACGACATTCGCTTACTCTACAAGAAATCATCTTTACTAAAATATGCATTACAATATAATTCGATAGGTACTATTTACCTTTATAAAGCAAGAAACACCATACTTCAAAAAATATAGGTATACTAGATGAAAACCCGGCTTCGCTCGGGTGAAATGTGACTCATAATAGGTACACATCTAGGTACAAAATGTAGGTAGATATTTCTGTAGTCATCGGTTCTCAAGGAATATTAAAAGTAAGCAAGGCATAGATTCGTATAGCTTCGTTTATTGTGTTTAATAAATATAGTTAATAAAAACTTCAATAGTTTTTACACAAATATTTTTTATTTTAAATCAACATTCAAAATTAACCAACATAAATTAACAAAACATATAACGTTTAAGGTTTATTCTCTGTAAACCTCTTTGTTTGCACTCAGTCTCTGTCTCTACTTTGGCGGGAAGATAATGGTGTAAAACCATGCACTCCGTATTCCAAAAATATGTTTCCTTGTCATCATCATTATCATTTCAGCCAGTAGACGTCCACTGCTGGACAAAGGCCTCCCCCAAAGATCTCCACAATGATCGGTCCCACGCTGCCCGCATCCAGCGGCTTCCCGCCATTCTCACCAGATCGTCGGTCCACCTTGTAGGGGGCCTGCCCACGCTACGTCTTCCGGCGCGTGGCCGCCATTCAAGAACCTTTTTTCCCCAACGGCCCTCGGTTCTACGTTGCAATGTGCCCTGCCCACTGCCACTTAAGTTTCGCGATTCTTCGGGCTATGTCGGTGACTCTGGTTCGCCTGCGGATCTCATCATTCCTGATTCGATCACGCAAGGAACTCCAAGCATAGCCCTCTCCATCGCTCTTTGGGTGACCTGAGCCTTCTTATGAGGCCCACCGTAAGCGACCACGTCTCAGATCCATAACTCATCACCGGCCACACACATTGGTCAAAGACTTAGCCTTGTTTTTGATTCATTCGAAGAAACAGTAATCTTTGAGATTCAATCCTAATATAGGCCAAGACATATTAGTCATGAAAAAGTTTTTCAGCGTAAAATATGGCCTAAAATTTTTACGAACAGCTACCTACCGAAGCCGGGTTTTCATCACGGAATAACTACTACCAAACTACTACTCCTCTAAAGATAGAAATAAAATCACTGCTGAAAAAACTTGTGAAAAAACACATTATAACAAAGAGTATATCATAAAAAAGTGTCAAAAACAATATTTTCGCGAAAAGTCAACGACTGAAGAAAAGTATTTAGTTTTGTTATGATTCACTCAATGTTTCCATGGCGGCTGCAGTTTGTTTATCATGGCGACTGCGATTTGTTTGTCAGTGCCATTAGAATTTAACGAAATTCTCTATAATCCGAATTTTGCGGATATATGTTGTCGACTCGAAATCAATATTTTTTCATGTTTTATTATTCATATAAGGTTTCGATCGAGTCTACCGTACCCCTTGACGAAATTATTTATAGGTATATATCTTTAGCTATATCTATGGCAGATTCGCTAAAAATGATATAGGTTATCTGATCTAGCGGCTAAGATTTATCGGGTTTCCCTCAGGGTCCATGCAAAATATCTTAAGCGCAATCACTAGATTTATATGCAGAAAACTCAAACTATAAATCCCTCATCGTCATAGATCGCGCAGCTGAGATTGCTCTGTATAGTGTTAATCTGGAATCAGCTGTGTAGGCAGAACAATCCACTGTTATTGTTTTATTTGAAAACTCAATAAGTATTGTATATTTAAACTATCCGTACCTATTGTTGGAAGATATTGTTGTAAATTCAGCAATGTCGGTAGTCATGCACTTTTTCGTCGAATCTTTTGCCGGACAAATTAAGTTTTATGCCAGTCCTCAAGTCTGAATTTCTTAAACTTTTAAATAATGAATATATTTTCATTACATTATTACACGCTTTATATTAGCTTCACTTGTAAGTAACTATGTATGTAAGAAAATCTTGGAATCTTAATTTGACCCACTTCCCGGTCTTCGATTAGGATGAAATTTTGCACACGCTTTGAGTTTTGATGACAATACATGACTAGCTAAGAAACGTCATTTCATTACAAATCCAATATGGCGGCCTGCCCATTAATGTATGTGAAAAATCTTGGAATCTGAATTTGACCCACTTCCCGGTCTTCGATTAGAATGAAATTTTGCACACGCTTTGAGTTTTGATGACAATACATGACTAGGTAAGAAACGTCATTACAAATCCAATATGGCGGCTTCCCTAAGATGGCGAACTGGCTGTTTGAAATCCACCCCCGTGATATGGGTATCAAATGAAAGGGTTTGCTGTCAGGAATACGAAAAAAAAAAGCCACGTGACTTAAATACAATATGGCGGACAGGAAGCGTGTTTTTTAGTTTTTTATTTTGTCATCTGCTTCTTGCAAAATACTGTGACAGTTTAAGCTACATAATGTTCAAGCTGAAATAAATTAGTATGCCTAACGATTTAAGACTACATGTAGCCCTTTAGGCGAGGTTGGATATTTTCTCTGATAGTCAGTTTAGAGGATCGTCTTATTCTTTGTACGTCATTATCTAGGTAAGTCATCTGCTAGGTAGGTCAACTTCGTATGACGTCATGTTCGAGCCTTTTTAGTACTATGATTCTTAAACAATTTTCTAACTTTCATTACCTTCCTGTCTTTACCAATCAGAGAACAGATTTCGCGCGATCGAACGCGTGCTCGTACATAATGCAACGGGGCTTGCGATGGCGCATCGATGATGACAGCGAGATTGATCACTCTACTCCAACGTTTTAACATGGCAATTTACACCTGTTATGTTCTTAACAGCTCTTCAACTTCCTTATTCAACGTCTTCATCATAAGGCTGGTTCACTTAATTGACTTCAGGAAAAGTTGTTTTTTGGGCATTGGACACTTTTCAGATCGACTGATTGCATTTCTGTCGCTTCCATCCCAAGTACTTGAGAAATGAATCGTGTTTTATGGGCAAAAGACTTCAGATCAAGTTTACTTCACAAAACGCGTTTGAATTTGCAAAACACTCAATAATTTGTCAGTGTTGATACATTCACTAACAGGCGTGTGTTCATCTGTGGAATGTAACTACAGTATCGCTTTTTTATGTAAAGATTTTCTTGATGCTTATGAAATGAAAGAACCCGCCATAAAATAAATAGTGCCACACCAAGAAGGGTTAGGTTGATCCATATCTAAGTCGAGAACTAACACGGTGCGGCGGCGGTTATAAAAGATACGGAAAATATTTTGATACATATTTCTTACTCTACTGTTAGTGGTGGGCAAATATTTCTCCCTTGTCTTTACCATATGTGATTTATAATTTATAAACAAATATTACAATATAAGTTAGCTTATGTTTCGTGTTCCACTTCCTTAAATCCAACCGACTGAAATAGTCGTATTGTATCGTGTCGTATATCATAATTATTATCATGGACAAATCAGTTATTGTTAACGTCCCCTAATTATAGATTTAACATGTTCTGACATTGTGAATGTCACTGTATCTTATTGCAGCTGAGTGTCAAAGACTAAGTTGAAGAAACGCTATAAGAGCTAGGCGTAACTGCGGTAATTTGTGCCTGTAAAAGACCAGCTGTCTGACTATTTCAAAGACTATACTCGAACTAAGTAGACGCCTGCTTTACTTTAGTAAGTATCTAAGACTGCGACAATTTAAAAATACATACCTACATCTATGCCTAGCGGAACTTGAACCCGGAACCTACGAAATAAGTAAGAAAGCGTTTTCCCTCTTTAATCCTCCGCAACGTTGATTACTCGAAACTCGGATGTGGTACTACGTTAAAATTATTAAATATTTTGGTCTTTAACCTGTAAATATTTACATGTAATACGTTTGCTGACTCTATCTAATGTACTACATAGTTACATAAAGCTGATAATATATTTTTTAAACCGTATAACATAGTGCCTTGAATTATGTCGTAAATAATAAGCTCAAAACAAGGGACATAGAGCGACGCATACACGTGCTCCCTAACCTAATTTACTACTGTAGCTAGTCATAAAACATCGTGTCGGAAAAGTAGCCATATAGAGTTTTACGAGCTCACTTAAACAATGTTTAAAATGTAGCCTGTGAGCGAACTTAACGAAAACTGAATCGCCATTTGCATAGATAGCTACATTGTGAATTCGATTAATAGAAATTATTTGTATATTTCGTCTATACTAATATTATAAAGAGGAAAGATTTGATTGTTTGTTTGTTTGCATCGAGTGGGCTCCGAAACTACTGGATCGATTTCAAAGATTCTTTTAGAAGCTACACTATAAGTCCGGTGTGACACTAGCACAAATCAATTTTAAAAAATACACAATCCCCGGGTATCACATGCAATTTTTTTTTCATTAAATAGAGATGAAACTCCAATAATGTAACCAATGGTGTAAAACAATTACGTAAAATATTTCTAATAATTGAATAGGCTCCAAAACTACAAAACTGATTTTGATGAAAGATACAAAGATGACTAATCAAAAGCGTTGCCTAAATCCCCCGATACACCTTTTTTCGCCTCATACGACACACGGAAATAGTTGGATTGGTCTTATTCTGAGTCGGGAATCACAAGGCTTATTATAGTAAATTGTACAGAATGCACAGTATACTTTTACACATTAAATACAAAAGAAAGTCTCACAAGCCAGTCCCGACTAAATTAGAACACAATTTCAAAATAGAAGTTCTTCGTCGATGGTAATCAGTCGTTCATCTATGAGGCAGTGAATCATTCAGTAGATTGGGCTAAACGGAAGACCCTCATCGCATAAAGCACAAATATATGTAAAACGTCAAGATAAAGTGCACGAAATTTTTCCGTAATTGGATTCACGGCTCGAACTGGAATGTCAAGTCAAGTGTCGGGTCTGGGCCGGTTAATCTTTGGCCCTTATTAGCACAGGTGCATCGACACGCGCAAACTGGTCCGTCCAGCGGAGCCGCCGACATCAACACTCGCCCGACTCACTTACCGAAAATGATGTACCACCAAATTGTGCAGCGAAAAAATTATTCCGAACTCTACTCTTGGTTCTCGAACTCAATATAATAGCCATAACCTAAACCCCCTGAAAGGAAAAGTTTGTAACGAGTTCACATTTCCTTCTACGTCTTGGCAACTTTATATTGGTAATTTGTTACGTTTCTTGGCAAAACAGCCACCTTTTGACTATTGGGTTTTTTTGTTTTCTTTCTGCATTGTGTGCCAATAAAGTATATTGATTGTATTGTTGCCGCTGGATGCGGGTAGCGCAGGACCGATCGTCGTGGAGATCTTTGGGGGAGGCCTTTGTCCAGCAGTGGACGTCTTTCGGCTGAAATGATGATGATGATGATGATGATGATTGTATTGTTTACTGTGTATACAAATGTTATTTATTTACTTAAATCGCTAAGTAGAAAATCCCTCCTGGATTCTGAATCCGTCAAAGTTATTTCACTATTGTGTGAAACGCCGCGCCGTCTATTGACGATTGCCTTATTAGACGTAACGCATAATAGTGAAACAACTTTGACGGATTCAGAATCCACAAGGGTTTTTCTACCACAACAGTAACACATGCAACAATAAATTCACAGATGATAGCCGGAAAAAACGTCAACGCATAAGCATAAGAATCGTCATTCTCGTTTATGGCATCATCCTCAAACCGCGTCCATCGGGCGTCCTTGGGTTTGTCACCATATATTCTTAGGGATACCTCCAAGATTACTATGTCTCGCACGATATTTTGATATAGCAGTAGGTCATAGATAGACTTTTGTAGAAAACACAGTTTAAAATATAGTTAAACTAAAACGAATCTCATTATTGTAAACTACTATATCATCCTAGACGATTCAGCAGTCTCAACCAAAGCACAGTGCAAAGTATAATATTTGATTTAGTTTTCACGGTCACTTTACAAAGAGTGACATTTACTGCTTTCTTAACTTTTAAAATTACGAGTTCAATGTCCCGCCTTATACTGTTAGTTATTATAAAGTGGGCAGCTCTAACTCGTTTAATTAATGTAATAGCAGTAAACATATCTGTCTAAGAACATCATTACAAATAAATTGTTCGTAATTCTTGTGCGAATTACAGACACCGCTGCGATACGCGCTATCGTAGCGCATTTAATTATTTGACGTTGCTATTTTATATATCATTCATATTCATAATAGTAACTATGAAGGAAAATGCAATTGGTCGTCATAATTTGTATCAAAATATAGGAATGTTTCTCTTCTATGTGCCCCTTGTTACCTGTATGCTGGTCGATACTGTGGCATTGGTGATGCCATCTCTTTTAGATTATCTTCTTTAGTCTCTGGCTGCAACCGTGTTCTAAATTTAAATTGTTTTCGAAACATATTTGTTACATTGGATCTTTAAGTTTGATTTTGACACAGTCGCGAATTGTCCTTCTCAGAAGGTGCTATTTCTTTGAGAGTGTTGAGGACGCGTACCCTCCTCCCATTCCTCGCATAGTGCAGGCAGATCAAAGTGATGTATATGAGTTAAGTTTGAAAATGTACATTTCGCTTTTTGTCCAGGGTTTCTTGGACATCCACCTTGTATATCACAATACTATACGTGAAGTGCATTGTTCTTTAATTGACGTTCGCTTGGGTGTCACCTGACTTGACTTAAGAAGCTTTACCGGACTTGATATATGCTTATAACTTCTTTATAATAAAACTGTAGAGGCCGAAAATCTGTACATAGACAAAAAATGCTAAAAACCAAGTCAGGGAGATGTAAAAAGTGATATAGAACATCTATCATCACATTTTTTTTTCAATATTAGTATAAATTTTTTTGTACGGGCTATTCTCCGAAACTGTTAGACTGATTTGAATAAAATTTTGCATGATGGTACCTCTTATATCCCCTGTAAACATCTTAGATAGATTCTCTTTCGGAAAAATATCTTATTCCTACGGGAACTGCACGGAAAAGGCAAAAAACCACGCGGGCGTAGCCGCGGGCGGACAGCGTCACGTGGTTTAATTGTTAGACCTTGTTTTCTTGGACCATGAGTAATAAAGTTTGTAAAGTTTAATTGTTAGACCGTGTATTTATGTCGTCGAATTAAGAAAATAATCTCTAAAAGTTGCTAGAGTAAAATAAATAAACCCAAGCAACTTTGTTTTTTTACAATACGTACTTTTAGTTGAGAGATTGGTTAGAGATTCGAGCTCATGGTAACATTTTGCGGAAAAGAAATGAGGGAATCCAGCGCTCTTATAGCCTTTTTGTTTCTTTTGGTATTTTTGCCCGACCTTGTAATTGAGTTAGTGGAAATCAAGACTTTGTCAGTCCTCTGAAATTATTCAATCTTGTCAATGGATGCTTGTGAAATTATGTAATGTAATTTTTATTAGTATAAGTTTCATCAGTAACAATATTAATTTTAAAATAATATATTTTACTCGTGTTGTTCACGGTTGTAATGTTTATTTTTTAGTAAACTAATATTAATAAGCCCTACACAAACTTTTTACACTAAATCTAAATATTTTGTTAGCAACAAATCATAGTAAAAATGTTTATAAATAGTAGTTTTACTTCGAAAATTATTACAATTTTTGTTTCAACTTGAACATGCTGTTAAAATGGGAAAGGCGTCTGTATTAATCACCGCGAGTAGGATAATTCTACACATTTTTACAAGACGATAAATACAATGGTACAGCAGCCAGCACATGCGGCTGGACATTTTGACCACGAGAGCGCCCGTATTCCGTAGCGGTAGGGGTGAACTTTGTAGTGCGAATCTACAACGGCATTTTCTGGATTCTGTACAATGGTCATTGGTCAATCAAAAGTTGTCTAATGTCTAATTCAGGTTTTAGAACCCTTTATTCATTTTGTGAATGTAGAATTAATAATATTTATTGTAAATTATACTTGCATTGATATTTATAATGCGTGTTGGGCGAATGCGTTACGTCATCGATTACTTATCAAAGCAAGGTTTCTAGACATTTTGTCATTTTGTCTGAAACACTTAAGTGGATTTAAGTTCCCTGAACCATCTCGTATCATCGCGTTTATTTTTTACTATTGTCCGAACTTTGTCCTCAACTTCAAATGGAGATCCTTAACATTTCAAGATCTGTCGAACAAAAGCATTATACAAAGCCATATTGAGGCTGCCCTTATTCAGAGCCGTAAGTTAGCTAAGTCTCCATCCAGACAGTGAAACTCTTTGTCGGTGAGACTCAGCGTCCATAAAACATAGTTTAAGTGTATTAGGAATTCGTTTAGCTGATTTGCAAGTTGCTTGCAAGAGTATTTAGTGCGACATAGAAACCGTGATTTATCTTATCACAGAAGGTGTGATGGATTGTCTTAAAACGGTAAGGTGCTGGATTTTTGTATGGCTAGTTTTAGATTATCTCAGTTAATAGCTAATTAATATGTATCGCTAGGTATATAAATATACAATTAATACATGTATTGCTATATTTACTATGTATTTTAATAATAAAACCATCAGTATAGTCACGTGGTCACTAACTATTTTATCACTTAAAGGATAAAGTTGAGTAACGTGCTTTTTCCAAGTGATCGAATTAAGACCTTATATGAAATCTTCAGCAGACCAAAGTCCCTCTTGCTCATTTCCTAGCATTTTTTAAAATTTTCTTCAACCTTTTTGCACGTGACTTTCATAATTAAGGTTGCATAATACATAGATATCTGTAAGTTATCTGGAAATCAACCCCAAACATTTATTAATTGAACAGTTTTTAACAAATGTACATAGAATCGAGACTGACTTACTTATCCAATCTTACTTTCTAGTCAAGCATTGTTGATTTTAAATAATAACCAATTAGTTGTTATTTACATCCACCATAAAAAGGAAATACGTCAAGATTGGATCCTGAGATAGGACGCGGCGATCAATCTGGTGGAGGAGAAATAATCCTAATTTATTAAAATAGATCCCGAAATTAATTGGAACACCCATTATATTTGAAACTAGGTGTACCTATACCACCCTACGGCCAGTTAACTATTTATTACTAACTAAAAACATAAATAAAACTGAAATCATTCGTTGCCAAATAACCGCTGCTGGACTAAAGAAAGAAAGAAATAAATAAATAAATCTTTTTCTTTTTTTTCCCTAATTCTAGTGGGTGTTGCCAGTTTTTTATTTTTTTATGAACTTTATCACTATTGATTGACACCCCCCGATGTAAATTTTTCGGGGTCGTTGTAATATAATTTTTTTATGCCACAACTATAATAATTTATTTATTATTATCATATTTTTTTGTTTGTTCTGTTATTTCATGCATATTTTTTAAATATAATGTATAAGTTATGATGACTATATTTTTTTAACTAAGTAAATCATTCTTAAATTTATTGTACATTAAAAAGAAATGTAAAGGAAAATCTATAAATAATAATAATTTAAATTAAATGACAATCTGGTAAAAAATTCTACTTATTTCCTACACCATAATTAATATTTATTTAAAGGGAACTTGGTATAAGGTTCCGTGGCGGCCGTCTATTGGTCGTCTTATTGGCCTTTCTAGAGCTTTCATGACGTCCACACAAAACACGGCAAATTTGGGTGTTATCAGTATCCACAAGTTTGGTATGAGTCATTGGCAATCGTTAATATACGAATACATATTTTTCAATCAGTATAGAAGGACTAAGACATAAATAGATTTTCTAGGAATTCTTTAATTTATGTTTTACTTTAATTTACTTTTTTAATGTCCAAAAGTAAATCCTTCTGGACCACCTAAACGGTCAAAGTTTCGATAAAGTGCAGGGTGATAGATGACGTCACCTACAAAATACTTCATTCATTCCTATAGGAAAAATAATAACGAGTTCAAAGCCGCCGCGGGGCGGAAAGCGCTTAATGTCAAGTCCGGTGAAGCTTGATTGGTCTTAACTTTTCGAAACAAGCGAAGATCAATAAAAAAAATATTAATAGGATTCGTAACAGACACAAAGCCGTTTACAACAGAGAAAAAGTCAACTACTTTCACTTAAACAATGGCATATCGACAGGTCCACCAACAAACATTGTATGCACAATGCAGTCGATGCAAATAGCTCACTTGTTGAATTTCCATACAGTCGCTTCGTTTCCCAGTAGTTTTTTCATGTTACACTTACTGAGTACGGCAAGTCAAGTTACACGTGATGTACTTAGATAGAATTACGTCTTAATTATGTTAATAACACTCTTTGTTCAAGCCTTACTAGCTTAACTTTACATGACATTTCGTGTTCTGCATCTGTTTTAGACCGACGACGACATCCTGAAACTCATGAATATTAATTCGTTTTTTGTAGTTGTTACGGGAGGCTGTAGGTCTACCACTAAGTGTTTATTGATGTGGCTGTTTCGTTGTCAGGAGGAAAGCCTTCTGAATGACGAAGAGGAGCCAAAGAGGGTCCAAAAAAAGTTTGCGCTAATTTTCCGTTTAATAATACCATTATCACAAATTAAAATAAATCACAATTCGAATGAATCTTTTATTGGCATCTGTGATGGGTTTATAGTCTGATTATATTTACGTATCTGTTAATTTAAATTCCTTTGAGGCGTCGTTAGTTTTTCAATATTAGGCAACATATAGTTAATGATCGAATCATTGTAATATATGAAGCTGAGAGTTCATAATTCCGTGTGAGTGTGAAACTGGTTTGTTTTCTAGCCTGTTTTATTGTATTGAAATTAGTTTATTATCTCCTACTGTTCAAATAAAAGGTTGTATTTTTAAACAGAGATTGATAGCGTCTGGTTAGTAGCCTGTGAAGAGGAGTAATTATCAATTTAATGGTGAATCTGTTACTGTCAGTACTGATCGTTGCTTTGATGATGATGACGATATAATTAGCTT
Organism: Teleiodes luculella; assembly: GCA_948473455.1. NCBI lineage: Eukaryota > Metazoa > Arthropoda > Insecta > Lepidoptera > Gelechiidae > Teleiodes > Teleiodes luculella. The sequence continues at coordinate 28,023,918 of OX419582.1, read as the reverse complement.
ATGACATCCGCTTCCGACTACTAAGGACCACCTGCTTTTAGCAATATGTGGGAAAAAGTTCTGTTTGTCATTTTCTAGCTGTTATGTTTTTGTAATTTTTGTCCGCTGTAAATCTGTAAATCATAATGCACTACCAAAATTTTAGATTGGATATATTTATAGGTCGCGCGAGAAATAAAATATAAATGATTTGGCAACATTTTGGATTCCATACAAGCAATTTCAAAAATATTTAACTAGTTTTTTTTTAACAAAGTAGTTAACGCTCTGTTGGACAGTCTTCAAAATGTCCTACGGCGAATAAGCGCCATGCGTTGCTTGAATTTTCAATTACTTTTCGTCACAAGGGAAATTGCGTTCTGAGCGAAAGATCTACAGTACAATCTTAATTCACAAAGTTGGCCACCCAAGTGGTTCTCAGGCTGTCGCAGTTGGCACCTACTTGATAAAGTTGTAGACGGACTGATAACGTTATCGGTCTAACACCAATTCTGATTTTATTCGCGTCTTATTTTATTGGGAGCCAATCCTTTGAAAAACAATATCGCTATTTCCTTATTTCTATCCCCACCGAGTAAACTGAACAACAGCGTCAACAACCTTAATAATATTAATAGATAACTACATCTATATCTATCTATACTGATATTATAAAGAGGAAAGGTTTGATTGTTTGTTTGTTTACATCGAATAGACTCCGAAACTAGTGAACCGATTTCTGAAGCTTCATGATCCCTGAGTAACATAGGCTATGATTTTATTTTCAAAAAAAATAGGGAACCTTATTAAAACTTCAATAATGTAACCCAAGGTACCTAAAAATACCTAAAATATTCCTAATAATTGAATAGGCTACCAAACTACTGAACCGAGCTTGGTTAAACTTGGCACAAAGATCAAATAGACCTTGGGAAAGAACATAGGCTAGGATTTACAGTGGGAAAATTTGTTATTCCAACGGAAAAAATTGTGGAATCAGGCGGAGTTGGCACAAAGATAGAATAGACCTTGCGGATAGACATAGGTTAACTTTTAAAGCGGGAAAATTCCTCATTCCTACGGGAAAAACCATTAACGCGGGCAAGCTAGTACTTATATGAATATACAACATCCAGACACAAGGCAAATACAGTGTTCATCACGAATATTTCTCTAGGGCGAGGTTCGAACCTGCGGCTCTGTGCTTCGAATGTTGATGTACTACCAAATAGGCTACGGGGCCGCCTCTAGTAGTACACTACTGGACTGAGGCCTTTCCCTCGAAAGGAATATTTTGCCATAAGTTCCATGCTTATTGCTTAGGCCTAGTTATGACCAGGTGGCGGAACGCAGTTGTTTTTGGTTAAGCAGGTTGGTTGCGGTATCATAGCGTTATGTACGGTAGCCAGCACATGCGGCTAGACATGTTGATATTGAAAGCGCCCGCATTACGTAGCGTTAGGGGTGAATTTCGTAGTGCGAATGACCGCATGTGCTGGCTTTTGTACCTATATCTCGTACGCTACATACGTAAAGAGTTGGATTGGCCCGACCGATCCTAAGCCGGGAATGCTCGTAATGTCTTAACTGTCAACGTAACCTGTCGTCCTAGATGCGCCCGCGCCGGCATCCATCACTTTATCTCTTGTTTGCGGAGCTAATCGTCGGGACGAGGCGATTTACAACTGCATCCTGCCTGCTGCCGGTACACTCTTGGATACGAAACATTGAGCATTCGTTAATTTGATTCATGCGTACTGATGATGGACGCTTTTATCTCAAAAATCGATGTATCAAGCCTAACAAGGGATTTGTAGGTTCGGGTGTTATCTGTCAGAAGTCCGTAGCGTGTGATCTGTAGACTGATGGACAGAAGTACTCATAAGAAGTGAGCGTGGCAGTAGCTAAAGATTTTGTTAATTTATACTACATTCGTCCGAGGCATAAAGTAATAAAATTATTGGCACGACGCTTAAGTAATTTGTGTCATTTTTTGTCAGAGCCGTTTTTGACTAATCTGCCTCCGCAATTACGCTCCCAGTGGGGTGGAGTATGCCCAAACAACCTTATGTGATCGGACAGAAGGAACGTGAAATTTAACTTGTTGGTTATCTACGACGTAGTGGTAGTACTCATGAAACTGAACAAACAACTTTCCCTTAGAAGTAATGGTTTAAATCTCAAAAATAATAATAAACTTCACTACATAGTATAAAACAAAGTCGCTTTCTCTGTCCCTATGTCCCTCCCTTTGTACGCTTAAATCTTTAAAACTACGCAACGGATTTTGATGCGGTTTTTTTTAATAGATAGAGGGATTCAAGAGGAAGGTTTATATTTATAATACATGCATAATATACTCAAGAATAACCCACAATAACCATTTTCCCGTGCGGAGCCGGGGCGGGTCGCTAGTTTCATATAAAATTCAGTCACGTCAAGTTGAATTTTATTTTAGAGATTTCAACCTATGTTCCTTAGGGAAATTTGTTCAGTTTAAAGGGTAGAATACAAATATTCTTTATTGACACCATGCTACCACTATGAAACGGATAAACAACCAGTTTTTCACGGTGCACAGCACGTGTACAGTATGGGCTGATCCTCACACCGAAAAATCAAAGCAACAGGACATTATTTTACTAGACGCTGCTGTATCTCTGATGTCATAACGCCATATAAACACTTAATACTTCCCTCCAAGTCTGGGAGCTAATATTATTAGCCAATTACTATGCTAGCTATGGCAGCGATTAGACAGATTAGCCAAAACGAATACATTTCTATTATTTTATGTATTCAAAAAAATATTTGAACGGGCCATAAACCAGTTGAGAAAATTCATGACAAATTCGTTTATGGCGAGATAGTAAAATTTTAACACCAATTTATATGTGTATGCGTGTAGGTCTAATTCTATTTTATATGACTCGAATGTGTCGGTCTGTAACCCACGCAGACAGTAAGTAGGTAGTCTGTTAAACAGGGTGTAATTTTACTAGCGCACATTATTTTAAAGAAGCAACCTACCCATGAAACTAAATAATTTTCCCCAAGGAACATAATAAATAAATGTATTAATGATATAATAAAAAAACTGAGTCAAACGAAATCAGTGTAATAGAATGTCTGCAACGTTTGGCAACCCTAAAAATAAGTACTAAGACTTTCGCTAGTCAGTCTTGTTTTGGGTATTAGTTAGAATTTGTTTGTTGTGGTTTTTTTTAATAAAACATTACAAGGTTAAGTTGTAATTTTTAAAATATACCAATACATAAATTATGAGGATTTTTACTTAACCGTAACAAGAATCTGTCCAAACGCGAACGAGGGATCATTTTCATCCCTTAATTAAAATATTGCGCATTAAAAATCACTCTACATAGTGTCACAGACAAATATTTTTAAAATCAATTTTCAACAATTTAATAGGTACACCATCAGATTCTTTTTAAACACCTGTTGTGTAGTGCGAATATAAGTCTGTCATCCGTCTGTCCGTTACTGCGACTTCACACAAGCGATTGAACCATATGAGTCTGTGGTATGATTTTGAGATCGTTTTAATGAAGACAAATTTAAGCCAACCGCAAACCAAAAAAAAATTGGCGATGTAAGAAAAATTACAGGCGACGATGACGGCGATGCTATATTAATTCAAAGTGTTACATATCTAGACATTAAAATAGAATCGTGCTACGTGACTTTACTAGCTACGAACACCTAATATATTATGCCTACATAATTTTACGCATAAACACGTTTAGCATAAGAAACCATTTGTTTAACCAATTGATAGTAAATTTTAATAATGATCGCTTACGCCTACGTGGTTGCACTTAAAGAATATTTTGTTCACGACACGGGCCTATTGTCAAATATAACCATAATTCTTTTCGCAGTCGGGTAAAAATAGTCAACAAATGTTATTTGTCACTTCTAATTGAAATAAATTTATAGCTGCAATATTATTCAACAAAAGTTTTCGTGGCAGATTCAAAAATCATTGACATAACTCAAAGGTTTTGTTGGACGAGTATTCGTATAAAAGATTTTTGATCTAATACATAAATTAAAGTAGTTATTTGATAAGTTTAATTTTCTTTTGTCATGCACTAGCTTGGTAATGATTATGTTTAAGATATTTCTCTAAAGAGAGGCCTCTGTAGCAGTAGGCTGTTGTTATAGTCCGAGTAGTAAGGAAGGTATTCTACAAATATTTGAAGAAATTTGTTTTTCCTAATTATCGTTTGTAATATTTTAAATAATGTAATTAAACTTCTCTGATAAAATTTATATTCATTTATTTATTGCAAGTTACACAATTAGATTAATAATAAGGTACAGTGCGGAATATGTTAGGCCCCATGATGATGATGATGATGAGGGCACAGCAAATACATATTTCGAGAGGGGATTTTTCTAAACTTAACGATCTATCATTTTAATTTATATTTGACAAAGATATTTGTCTAACTAATGAAATATCAGCCTAACCAAACCGCGCGCGGCTCGTTCTCACTCTCTCTCTGAATGATTAGATTAAATTTGTTGGTGGAGACTTAAAATATAATAATACTAGCTTCCCGCCGCGGCTCTGCCCGCGTTAATAGTTTTTACCGTAGGAGTTATGAATTTTCCTGCGGTAAAAGTTAGCCTATGTTCTTCCGCACGGTCTATTCTATCTTTGTGCCAAGTTTGACCAAAATCGGTTCAGTAGTTTCGGAGCCTATTCAATTATTAGGAATATTTTAGGTTTTTTTTTCCACCTTGATTTACATTATTGAAGTTTTAGTAAGGATCCCTAATTTAAAAAAAATATATATATAGTCTATGTTACTCAGAGATCATGTATCTCCTCAGCAGTGAAAACATTTTTGAAATCGGTTCAGTAGTTTGGGAGCCTATTCGATGCAAACAAACAAACAAACTAACAAACCTTTCCTCTTTATAATATTAGTATAGAGAATAATATATAACCAGAACTTAGAGATAGAAAATGTGATTGAAAAAAAAAACTTTACTAAACTATTTAAGTCGTCATGCGCTTACAAATGTCAGTCACAGTTCTTTTTTTAATTATCAGTCTACCGTTCGTCTGAGACTCTGTCATGTGAAACCGTAAATAAGGAGTTCAAGGTATTGACGTCGAACATAATTCGTTGAGATGTTTACAATAATGTGTGTGATGTCTAGTCTAGTGAAATCGTTCTTGTAACAGATCCTAATGTGACAGTTCGCCAAGCAAGTACCTGTTTAATGTACTAATTAATGACTATTTTAATGTCCAAGATACACGAGGCTAGTTTTTCAAGCAGGTCAGCAAGATGGGAATTTGAAGTAGACTCGTCTCTACTGTCTAGGTTTGTTTAGGTACATTAGGCCAGCACATGCGGCTGGAGACTCGCGCTACGAAATTCACCCTTACTGCTAGGAAATACGGCGTGCTCTGGGCGTAGAGTCAGTCTCCAACTAGCCTAGGATTAGTTGCTGCACTGCTCTAAGATAACTAGAGTATTTTTTTTAATTATTATTTGACCTAAGTATGCCTTTATTGAAAAGATGACCAATATAGCTTCACCGGACTTGTAGTATTTGTTTATCTTAAATGAACGTTCTCTATTTTCTGAAAAAAGGGCGAGGCTTTTGGAATAACACATAATTTATTTTAGTCAAAGTTTCTTAAAAGTTTAGTGTAAGTTACATAAAACAGACCAACCCAAACTAACTAGTGAGTGTAGTGAGTATTTCAAATTAAACTAAGAATGATTTATGCACAGCTGCTTGGATTTTTCACTCACATTTTCTACTCAATTCTATTCTTAAAAGTTTCGTCAAAAGCAGAAAGTAAAAGTAACTTTATAACTCAGGCTACACATTTAAAATCGACGCCACTCTCGCTATGAATATTCTTGTCCAGACCTACTTTACTGAGCAATGTGTGCACAAGTGCGGACGCACAAGATATAAACACTTAACACGGTATTGTATACCACGTCGGCTATACCGACGGGCAGATGTCTACTATCATTGTTTGCATTTTCGCCTCCTATTATTTCAATTTTTACGACCTGGTACGCATATCACACCCGTTGAGATTTGTTATTCAAAACGTTAACGCCACCTAACGCTAGAATTCTATTGATTTTATATGATTTTAATTTAGTTATTTTAAACAACTTTTTTCAAGCTCGCTTAGTTCTTTGTTGTGCTATATATTCCCCTGCATTGTTTATCACAATCTTTTCAGCCGTTTAGGCGTAAAAGCTTAACAGGCAAATAGACATTGTTCCTTCGCATTTTCTACAATTACCTACCATAAGTTAAAGGTTACGTTCAATATTAGTTTGTATAATTAGAACAGGATTTTGTAAAAAACTCGCTTTGTGGTCGCATAAGACAGGCTCCTTGACCGTTTGTTCTTGTTTCTGGTCTCATACAAATTAATGTAAGAGAACCGGCCAGCCCCGTCGCAATCAAAGCCCCCTGTAGTAGGCGGAATGGCCTCGATGTAGCTATGTCCGATCATTGTCGTAACCCCTATTGGAACAAGCCTCAAATGCTCCTTGCATCTCGGTGACAACTTTTACAGCTTTCTCAGGTGGGCCAGAAAATGTGTTGAAAATTTCTTAGGTTTATATCAGCATCATAATCATCATAATATTATTTACTGCAAACAAACGCAATAAAAATGCCTTTTTGAAAATTAAGAAATCTATCTATAACCATTGCATAACATGTGCGGAAAGGGCAAAAACATACCTGTTGGGGATCATATCATATTGTCCTATCTCTTTCTAAACTTCTACGAAATAGAAAGGTGTCATTTCTATTCCGGAAAAACTTTCCCTAAATTCAAACCGGACAAATATCAGATATCTCACTTTCACAAGTAATTTGTTTATGAAATCGCTTATTTAAAATATTCATACACGTAAGTAATACAAAATTAGTAGGTACTAGGTAAGTTTTTTTAATAGTGAACAAATACTTTGTTTTTATACAATACGAACTTAATGAAAGGGTTCAGTAGTAACTGGTATTATTTAAACCATTTTTCTTTCTTTCATGTTACTTTTAAAGCATTGAGGCAGCGTTTGGTTGAGACTGGAAGCTGCCGGTTCACTTTTCATATATATCATTTGTTTATAGTTTTCGAATTCATTATACTAAGGGCTACAACTTCAATTCCAATTGAGAACAAATTCGAACCCAGACCCCGCCCGACTATGATAGCTCTGGGCGAACAGATATCGAGATGTGTTGTCATAATCCCCACTCTAATCAGGCTGGTACAGGTTAACATTGCCGTCATAAGAAAAAAAGACAAATCGGAAAGATTTTTTCAAAATTTGTTGAATACGCCGCGCTTTATACTAAGAAAAAGACTGAATATAAATAATTTAAAAAAATGAAATAAATAATTTTGAAAAAAAAAAATGTCAGTTGCGTCATTTTGCGTTATGGTGGCAGTAGGTACATTGCGTTCTTAGAGTATAAATAGAAATAAAAAAATACATAGTTTAAAAAACTAAAAAACACGCTTCCTGTCCGCCATATTGGATTTAAGTCACGTGACTTTTTTTTTCGTATTCCTGACAGCAAACCCTTCCATTTGATACCCATATCATGGGGGTAGATTTCAAACAGGCAGTTCGCCATCTTAGGGAAGCCGCCATATTGGATTTGTAATGACGTTTCTTAGCTAGTCATGTATTGTCATCAAAACTCAGAGCGTGTGCAAAATTTCATCCTATCGAAGACCGGGAAGTGGGTCAAATTAAGATTCCAAGATTTTTTACATACATACATTATAATGGGGAGGCCGCCATATTAGATTTGTAATGACGTTTCTTATTTAATCATGTATTGTCATCAAAACTCAGAGCGTGTGCAAAATTTCATCCTAATCGAAGACCAGGAAGTGGGTCAAATTAAGATTCCAAGATTTTTTTAGATACATTAATGGGGAGGCCGCCATATTGGATTAGTAATGACGTTTCTTAGCTAGTCATGTATTGTCATCAGAACTCAGAGCGTGTGCAAAATTTCATCCTAATCGAATCCCGGGAAGTGGGTCAAATTAGGATTCCAAGATTTTCTTACATACATAGTTACTTACAAGTGAAGCTAATATAAAGCGTGTAAAAAAGATTGCGTTATTTTACCATTACTTAATAACCTCGCACAGAAAATATCGGGCTGACTCAAATCTAATGAGCCTGGAAAGGAATCATACAATAAACTTTCGTTCTACAATAAACAGCATGTGAGAATCTTTTATTTTTTTCGTCTTAAGTTTCCTATTGTGTTGTTTACTTATTTGCGACGAATAAGTGTATGGCTCCTTAAACGGTTTGTAGGGTGTTGTATCAAATATAAAACATGCGCTGGAGTTCGCAGAAAATGCGCGTAAAGCGTCATATGAAACTCCGGTGTCAAGAGAGATGTATTTTGTTTTTGAAGAGCCAGAGAATTAGAGGTTCTTCAATATTCATTGGTCTAGTCCTTGGTATTTCTCCTTTTCTTTGCGAGTCGATGATAAACCAAATTAAATGTTATAAGATCCTGTCACCTGTTCTCTTCGTTTTTATTAGCTTCGCCGTCGAAAAATGGTTTTGTCAATCTTACTTTTGTCTTCTTCTTTCTTTATTATTTTAATTTTTTCTTCTTATTAAAACTGTTAAATATACTTATTATGGATATATTATTTATACTAGAGGGCAGTGCATTTTTCGTAACCTCGGCAGATTAATTGGCTACAGAAAAAGAATAAAATACAATACAATACAAATATTCTTTATTGACACCAAAACAGAAAACACATAAATAAAACAGTACATAAACTAAAGAAAGACAAGTCTTCACCTTTATGTAGTACCTACTATGTTGGCTATCCAAATAAAATAAAAATAAAATAAGGCTCCAATAATAGACACATAAAAAGCTATTAATAAATATTTCTTTATAAAAATTACTATGTAATGGCTATTTCCGTAGGTAGATGATAAGCCGGGAACCGCGATATGTGCGGTTACGGAGACTGTCAATGATAACGTGCGGTTTCGTGGCCCCATTCGGTTTTATGAGCGCTGTATAACAAACGTCCTACCTCAATGTTTTCACACTTGACATCTTGCATTTGACGTCAAGTGATATCGTTATGTGACATAATAAAAAAAAAAACACAAAGAAAACAACAACAGACACAACTTCGGAATCGGAAAATCGGAAACAACTTGACATAACCCACGTAGGGTCTATATTAAAACCCATAATTGAAAATGTATATATTGAAAATCCATAATCGGTAAATGTCATAACGATTAAAATCCATAATTTTGAAACACATATATTTAATAGCCCTATCAGTATGTATAATATTTAAAAAATATAAATTTGACAAATACAGCAATCATTTATTAAATTATTATTTTTTATCACCATAAATGCTGTTTCTCTTATGTTCTTTTTTACCAAAATATCTTAAATTTATGATTTCGAAACATTATAGAATTATGGATTTTAATAAGTATGCTAAATAATGGTATGTATTTTTAAATTATGGATTCTAATTGTTATACTATTTAAAGTTATGGCAAGTCTGTTATGGATTTTCATAATAGGGATATTTATGTTATGCAATTTAAGGGGCACCCCCCACGTAGACCTATCTATGAGCCTTCCTCTCCTTTGCATAGGTCAATTGAAAAAAGTAGCTATGCCTCGATGATAGATTCCCTTTATTTTCAATGAAACAATACAAGACTATAATAGTCGACTGCACGACAAATTCTTCTCCCTTCTGCCTGTGCCGGGAGCTGTTGCCATAATCTTCAAGCTTGGCAGGCACCTGTAGTCGTTGTTGATTACATAGGTCAACATCGAGTAATGTACTGAAGTCGACCCGTTCGACACTTACAGGAAGAGTGGTTTCAGCTTAGCCTGGAAGCCATACAAAACTATAAATAAATTGTCTATATCAAACTTAATAGTCCTTCATCGTAGTTTATTGGAAATTATCGACATTGTTCCAACGTCCTTCGCCTCTCCGATAACTCGGCCTACATTGTTTCCAACCATTCCTCAGCTGCGCGCCATTTTGATTGACAAACGAAGACAGGCAGTCAGATAGTCGGTTAAACCATAAGAATAAATAACATCAGTAATACATCTATGAATATAGCCAAGGAATATAGGAGATACTTACATACATAAAGACACGTTTCTTTCACTAATGGAGAAAGCTCTCTAGGAGCCTAAACTAAATCTTCTCGAGCAAATTCCGTACGCATCTAAAATAAGATAATACCGATCTTTGTGATTCGGGGTGCATCTAGTAACAGGTTGCCAGTCTGTCGCCTATGTGGCCCTTTTACAACACACCCAATAGGAAGACATGAGATGCTCCTATTTTAATGCCGGGATCACACAAACGTCCACGTGGAACACAAATTTCAAACTTGCATAACAGAGTGGGCTCTTTTAGAGATCGTTTTCCCCATGAAGGAAGAAAAAATTTTACGCGCCCATATGGAGTAGTAATCAAAACGTACTATGGGTGCCGGCTATGATACAATTTTGTAACTCACACACACATTCACACTTTTCTTTCAAATAGTCGTTCACGGCATGTGACATGGACAACATCACTGTCATAAAATATCAAAAATAAAATAAATAACACGAAATGGTCAATTGTGCGGTGAAATTGTGCCGAAACCATGCCGCAAGCAAAACTACAAAGCTTGCTGGTATCACATTTTTCTGGTGAGCGGCCGCATTGGTTTCGATACAAAATAGGCATGATTACTACTCCATCTGGGCGCGTAAATTTTTTTCTTCTATCATGGTTTTCCCATTACGATTTTCGGTGATGTCATGTGGAGGCCAGTCTGAGCCCTGAGGCTATGTCCGTGCGCCTCTGAGTATATTTATTTACCTTGTTAGCAGTATGAATTAGCCTTAAACAACACAATTAAAATTATATGTATTTGAAACCAGCTTCCCGAACCGCGGCGTCGCCCGCGTTAACGGTTCTTCCCGTGGTGGGAGTAAGGTATTTTCCCGCAGTAAAATGTAGCCTATGTCCTTAGTCAAGGTCAATACGATCTCTGTACCAAGTTTCATCAAAATCGGTTCAGTGATTTTGGCGTGAAAGCGTACCAAACAAACAGACAGATTTTTTTTCGCATTTATAATATTCTGTGATCTAGCTAAGTTGTAGGGGTCTCGGGGTTGTGATTGCTCCAAATGTCATGCAGCTTTCTATTGGTTGAAACCTTAGTTAGAGCAACGCGGGCCTTTCCGCGCGTTGCTCTAAGGTTGAAACTGACGAAAAACAAAAATATATCAGTACGAAATCACATATGTGTTGACAGGATCGGATCGCCTTGTATTATGTCTGTATTACTTAATAAACACAGTTTATAGGTACGTTACGTTGTTCATTGCGAACATTTTGACTTTTGATGCTTTTGGAAGAGTCCTTAACTGTTTACATTATTTCATACGACACGGTAATTGCGCGGGATGGGTAGCACAGTTGTTTTTGTCACACAGTTAAATGGGTTGCTGCTTTAATGTTTAGATTATAATAACACCTACCCAGGTACCAGTAAACATGGATCCGTCCAACGCCGAGAACCAAACGATACCTATAAAAAAGAATTACGAAGTTAGAAGATGACTAACCCAGAAAATGACGTCCCTCAAAGTTGACCTATCTAGAAGATGACTAACCTAGAAAATGACGTACAAAGCATATGACATGCCTCTAAATTGACTATCTGAGAAAATGATCAACCTCGCATAAAGGAAAGTATGGAAACGGCTGCGCCGCGGCGTCGACGGCATATACGATTTTGTCAGCAAACTGTAGGGTATAACCGATTATTTTTCATTAATTTATTATGATCAGCATCACCAAGTAAAACCTTCGCACACTTACCAAAGGGGATTGTATTTATTGTTGAAGCGACAAAAAATACGCCTCCTTGTGATTAAACGTGCAACATTCTGGTAAGCAGCACCTTTTCCGCTTTATTTAGACCCCGATCATATTTTTGTAACCTTTTTCAATTAATATAAAAATATAGTTAGTCCATGTTGGCACTTTTTCACAATCGAATAAATTCCTAAGTTATTAATATTGCACTAAGTACTATTTTGGCATTCTGTGGTGTGGTATTGTATTGTATTGTATTGTACTTAGTTGTAAAAATCGTGATTTAGTTAGTAAATAAATTAGGTGCTAAAGTATAACACTCAGTTGCAGAAAGCTGGCATTAAATCCAAAAATGAGGTAAAGATAGGTTTGACAGTTCTTCCGTTAAACTTAATGAAGCATTAAATTTAAAATTTATTATGACATGATTTGCTTTTGTGCAACACTTTAATGGAAGATTAGTATTTAACGCCACTTTAAATACTTAATGAGCCTTTCTGCAACTGAGTGTAAATGAATAGGTCACCTTACAATAATTGCTGTTTAATTCTTATAAACTCAGTCACGTGACCGGTAACTTTGTATGACAAATTGAATTTTAATTTTGAGATTTCAACCTATGTTCCTCAGGGAAGGTGTTCAGTTACATGAGTACTACCACTAAACTACCTGCTATACACGGTATATATTAAGAGCATATTAACGGTTTCTCTGAATCTTCAATCGCGAGTCTTACTCGCAATTAACCATTTTACAACCGACATTGCGAAACGTTGTGGGTCAAAATCGTAATTACAATGTTTATGTCTTAATCATGGCTACTAAACATCATAACGGAACAATAGTTTCTAATTGCTTGTAATTACACATCAGTTCAATAATAACGGCGAACAATTAACATCGCTTTAATCTGGAACTGTAATTAGCTGATGAATATGAGTTATGTATGTTATCTTCAATAAGCCGCTCTTCAAGCTCATGGGGCCTTGGACAAAAAAATGATTTGCCGAAATGTATGCTCCACTATGGACTCATTTCTGCCATACTACACTCTGAATTAAATTTAATTTCTTGGTCTTTTTCGTTTATATAGGAATCTGAAAATGAATGGGAGATGATTCAATAATTTTTTTGTTTTTCATCTCAATCACAGATGTTGTGTAATGCTCGGTGTCAAACGTTATTATTATGCGTGATCCGTAGAAAGCATTAATTGCTTTTATCTGCATTTTCCCCTTTCCCACTGAGCTCATCAGTCACATTTGTGAAGCAATACGTGCAACCCTGACCGAAATTCGAACCAGGTGCCTCTGTTTTACCTCTCGGCTCGGCTACAGTCCTTTGGGTCCATTCGTAATTAGCGCTCGTCCCTCCCTAAATATGGTGAATATTTTATTTTATTTGCCTTAAGACCACGCCGCCCTAATGCAAGTTGGTCAATTTCAATACAACCTTTCTCGCAATGTTTTCCTTCACCATAAGAATGTCGGAGAAACTTACTTAGGAAATCGAAAGCAAATGCTTTCGGCCATAAAAAAAACCGGAATTTTGGAATTTATTTAATTTTGTACTTTTGGTTAAGGATGGTTAAGGATGTTTTAAAAGCATTCATGTGCTGGAGTGGTAAGCTCGGGCTTCGAACCCTCGGCTTCCGGATGAGCGCGGCCCAGGCCACTGCGCCACCGACGGCGAGGGCTGTTGTCCATTGATGTGGTTTTATTGTAATGAATGTTTCGCACGTGTCCAGTTTATGGTACGATTCGCCTTCGTTCAGGTCGACCACCCCACTGCGTATTAGCTCCACCTGTGCCATCGATACCGTTTGGCCGACCTCCAAATATACTCATGGAAATATATCGTAGAAAGAGAATCTCTTTTGTCTGGTGTATCTGCCAGTCTACGAGTGTTTCCAAAAGTATCACTCTTTAAAAAAATAATGATGCTAACCAAATGGAAATAAATGAAAAAACTATACTGAAAGCTTTTATATAATATTTCGTATCGATGACAAATTAGTTAGACCGTAATCACCATTATAAATTATTTAGAAAGGTGAAGCAGAAAATAGAGAAAGAATATTATAATTAGATGCGATTCCATGTCCATGCGAATGGATCTCTTGAGTGATAAATCAATTCAAATATGTCTTTTATTCGAAGTAAGATTTTACAAATCACGTCATATTTTAATGAATTTACAAAGTTTTGTTCGAACCAAGGCTGGCTCTCGTCTCGCAATAATGAAGAAAAAGCTCTTAAAGAGTCGATGCGATATTAGTTTGAACAGAACTGGCAGGTTCGCGCAATGTTTGCGCTGCTGTGGAGAAGAACTAATTACTACTACGAATTCTTAGGCAAAATGTATTAGTATTATGAAATGGCAAACTAGATCAAAATGTATGTAAAAGTCGTGTAAAACGATAAAAAATGATCAATTTGAATAAGTTACAATGAATATTTGATTTTGTGTTTATAGACTGTAAAGGTCTCCAAGTAAACTAGAGTAATATTAACACACAATAGCCCAACCGTGAAACACGGGTAAGTAAGAAAAGTAAATATTTGTGAATTAGCGATGACGCCGCCAGCGACATCTAGCGAGCTCAAATAAACCTCGGAGAGTTCAACGTACTCGTTGCATAAGCAAACTTGCGTCAAAACTCGATCAAGGTGATCCGTCACCTTAAAACTGTTCGCGTACATCACAAAAATGACCCAAACGAATACAGATCATAAATGCGATGTTTTGGAGATGCAAATCCGTTGACAGCGTCTAATTTAAATGGCCTTTCGATTCTGGCACAACTGGCGAAGACTGTGAAAATTGTTTTCCGTGGAAATTGATTACAGTTTTTTGTTGGCGTTTATAGGTACATATTTTATAATTACACTCATTTAGATGTTACATTAATACCTACATATTATTGCATATAAAAGTTAATAGCTTTATGTAAAACTAGATTTCCGCTGCGTTAACAGTTTTTCCCGTGGTAATAAGGCATTTTTACGCGTCATGCATTCTATCGCGTTCTATTATCTCTATCATTGCAAGGAAAACCTAAAATTGAAAAGTCTTTGTAAAGTAGCTTCCTCCATGGCCCCCCGATGGGGACTTGTATGAGATGACGTTTATCACATGAACTTCGAATTTTTGAAGCATCCTTGCGAAAAACAGTCAAACGAAGAATAATAGGAAAGCTCAACATGTTTTTACTGTACGAGTATATGTATAAAACCCTTGAAAAACTAATTCGCTTAGTAACAAATTTATGAACAGAATTGATGAAATCCTTATTACCTTAACGCAGCGATGTTCAGTTCAGTCAGTAAAAATCGAAAATGAATTACGGTAGGGTCTTACAGCCGTACATCACGGTTCATTAATTTGTATAAAATGAATTGGTCCACCGCCCCTTTTGATGGTATTAAACAAATATATTAGGATAATGCACAAGGATTGGGGAATTATATCAAAATTACTTTGATTTATGTGTTTTTTGTTTAATAACCTCTCGGCACGCGATACGAATAAAAAATTAAAATTAAGTATTGATTGATTTTCGATCAGCGATCTGGGGTCTGGTAGCTATCGGTTTGGTTTTTTCGGAATGACTGATTAATTAATAATACGTTTTACCGTTTTTGACGTTTGACCACTTCTTCATTTGGTTTGCCCTGTTGATAAAAGGATATTATTTCATTAAACATTTGGAATGGTATTAATCAATGTTCATGTGTGTAACTAACAACAATTGCTATCCCTAATCCGTAGTGAATGTAAACATAAAATATAATAACAAAATTCTTTCATACTTATTTACGTTCGTCCTCGTCGTCTTTATATAGAACAGAAGAATCTAAAAATGTAACATGTCTTGCGTACAAATTATTATCCAATCCCATATCAACCTGTTTCAACAAAATCGTATTGTCATAATGATTATTTACTTTCTTACCCTGTTTTCACTCCAAAATTATTGAAATATAGATGACAGGTGTTTATAATTATGTTACTATTTCCATGTATTTTATGTTACTATTTCCGTGTATTCCGCGACTATTTCAAGTAACTAACGGATTCCATATAAATTCATAGCAAGATTTCTTCTTACGTCCCCGTTTTCTGTATAGGTGCGCGATATTACAGATACGAAGTGTTTTTCGCCATAGTGAAGCCAGAAATAAATTGAATTTGTAATGTTTAATCTAAAGATAAAAATACGCGTGGAACGTGTTAAGTACAAGCCAATGTTTGGTTTATTACTTTCTTGAGAGGCGATGCTGGCAGGTCGGTCAGTATATTATCTCTGCCTATAGTATTTATGAAAATCGTAAATGGTTCAACTCACATTGGCGCAGAGTAGAAGCGACGCGACGCGTCATGTTTTTCCACCCACAGCATATTAATTTAATTACTATTGCTCTATTATTAAAGTACATTATTAAAGCAAAACCGAAGCGCAAACGCACACAGGAAACAATATAGATGAATAATAATAAACTCTAGGTGGAAAGCATAATGCGTCGCGTCGCTTCGACTCTGCGCCATGCGAGTTGAGCCTAGGCCACAGAATAAATAATAGTACTAGGTCCTAGGATCCATTGGTGATCTTTGTTGCCTGTTTCCGACCGCACCAGGAACTATTTTGCTGACAAGCTTGCATTGCACACTGTTTATTATCCTTATCAACTACGCAACCGCCGCCTATGTTAAAAACTTCGTATGAATAGTCACTAGTTCAGGAAGCAAGTAGTTGCGCACATCAACAGTTTATAAATAAATGTCTGTACCTGGACTGTTTGCTTTTACTGTGAAAAGATTTATGAGGTACAATAACCTGTTAATAGGATCATTATAATTACGAAAGATTTTTTGTTCGGTAGTAAGATTAGGTTAGAATTGTCCGAACCACGGAGGACGGCGGAAATGTCATCCGTGGTCTGAACCATGGACTTAGTAACATAGTTATAGTGTATGTAACTATGGTAATTCGTCCAAGGTCCGAACCCAATTCTTCCTGTATAGATCGTAAGAGTCGAATGGTACCTACCTACCCCATATTTAGGGAAAGGCAACAGCGCCTATTTACATAGCAACAATAGTTATTCCTAATCCGAACTGACCTGACGAAATTGAGAGAGGTCTTAGTCCGTCAGTTGACTGGTTCAGGTTTATGTAGAAGTAGCTGTTATAGCTAGTAATATTTCCCGAGTTACGTACCTGTATTCGCTTAATACAACACTCATAGGTATAGATGGGTTGGTCTAATTTGAAACCTCAACCTCAGGGCGAAATCGGTTCAGTTAAAACCCAAAATTATATAATAAAACAGCAACTTATTAAGCCATTTGTGTTATGGTATAATTTCGATAAATGCAATATTTATACCGTCAACATCTAGCCGGCGACAAAAGGTACATTTACAACCTGATCATGGCTAGTGGCGGTATATCTAAAGCGATTTATCAGCGAATTTGCATGTTTACATCAATCGAACTGGCACGGCGCAAATTTACACGACGACTATTCCTAGAAACATTTCAGTATTTAATAGAGTTGTTCTCGCCTGTATTAAACAATAATATTTAAATCAATATAGTAAAATAACAACCTCCGTGGTCGAGTGGTCAAAAGCTCGTCTGACGTTACGGACGTTCCGTTCGAATCCCGGTGGGGATCTGTCGAACAATTATCACTTTGTGAGACTTTCCCCAGTTTGGTTAGGACATTACAGGCTAAATCACCTGATTGTCCGTAAAAGAAAGATGATTCCGTGCTTCGGAAGGCACGTAAAGCCGTTGGCCACGGCTACTATCTACGGATGTAGTCGTTATAGGAGCCATGTCGAAGGCCTATGGGGGCTCAGCAATTTCGACACCAGGATTGTGAGTTAGGTTAACCTCGAAACACACTCGATAAGCAAGCAAGCATTTAAATCAATAACTATCTGTGATTGTTAAAAGACAAAAAACCTTATACTTTCTGTGAATTTAGTTTTTAAATTACTTTTGAACAAAGACCTAAACATTTAAATGTTCAAAGTACTTATTAGTAGTCCTTAACAAATAACTCACGAGGCCCGAATCTTCTGTTGCTCTCAATAAACTCTACCATAAACCGTATTTATAACCACTTATCACTTTCCTCTCTCATAGTAATAAAATAGCGATGGGAATTCACTCGATAACTTTCAGTGCTCTAAATTTGTCGATTATCACCCTTTATTTTGGCCCTCGTAAATTTTTAATACCCCGCGAGATAAAATCGGGCTTTAGAAGAAACATTAAGGAGACGGAGCGGTATCAAAGCGCGAAAACATCAACAGGCATATACCTACCGGGGCGGCAGGTTTGATTTTATAATCTTTTAAATTTTGAAATCTGATTTACGCCAGCTGAATGAGTATTAACGGGTATAAGTATAGAGTAAGGAACAATATTTTTGAGTAGTACAGAGACAGACGTAAAATATAAGGCGGCTCGATCTTGTATATATGTGATTTGATACCGGTAAAGTCGGGTTACTTTGACGCTAGGGGGTAACTTTGTCCGCCCTTGAGGGTGCTTAATAGAAACGCCAAAATATGATTGAAACGTTTAACCCTGGTATCAGGGTAGGCTAGAGCCCCTCGGTGGGGACATATATGAGCTGTTAACGTTTAACTAACGCGCATAACGTATTTAACAATGCACTATTAAGCCCATATTTCTAAGTTCTGGCGGACAAAGTTACTCTCTAGACTCTAGGGTCAAAGTAACCCGAGTTTTTTTTCCCGTCAGATTCGACATTAAAAGAGCTATATGACATATTTGAAGAAATCAGCTAGTTGCCAGAATTTCTTTCTGAACTATTTGCATGTATTATGTTTCTATAATGTTAAATATTCTTTGGGTATAGTATTACAGTTTAGCAAAAAGGAAAGACCATATTATATTACACGCATATATACTACTACCAGAGCTGCCTACCCTCCACTGCTGGACTAAGGTCTCTCTTTTGGTCGGGAGTTCTTGTCAAAATGCCCACGCGTGGTCGGCGGGATTTCAAAATAATATCTTTTCGCCCCCGCTTACAGTTTTTCCCGTGGGAACGAAGAATTTTCGCGCGGTAAAAATTAGCCTGTATCCTTCCCTAAAGCACAGAATAAATAATAGCCTAAAGTTCATCTTTGTTCCAAGTTTCATTAAAATCAGGTTCTGTAGTTTCGGAGCCTATTCAATGCAAAGAAACAATCAAATATTTTAAAAAATATAAAGATTAAACGGAGAGAATTAAGAACGGAGGTTACGTTTAGCTATTAACTCAAAATTCAGTAAAACGCTCTCTGCATTCAACTCGCGCGCGTACTGTAGTAAAAATATTATCTTCGTAATATGGCCTCATAACAAATTAAACTTAACATTATATTATTTAACCTGTGTTTTCACTGGCTGGAAAATTCAACCAGTGATTGTATTCAATTTAAGTTCAAAGAATATAATAGATAATAATAGACCTTTTTAACTTTTGAGTACTTACACCATTGTTAGTCACATGCATGAAGGAAAAAAAATTTACGCGCCCATTTATTTATTTATTGGTCACATGCAATGACTTGCTTAGAAGATGTTTTTGAACATTACTTACATTCTTCTGAGAGGCCATTTAGAAAACAGTGAAGGATCGTTTCACCGCGCGCGGGTCACTCACTATTTGTTTGAATGACCGGTGCCATTATTTAAGTTAGCGTAAACAACTTATTAATATAGTATTTTTCAAAAAAAATGTGAGCTATAGTCATTAGTCTCTAAATGCCAACTAAGATCCTCCAAAGCGAATACAAGCAAAATTAGAGTTTAGACGGCCATTAAAATTTTATGTGCGCATCTTGATTGCGTTCTCCAGACGACCGCGTTTGGGAATCTGAAATAAATAAATAAAATTAACCCATAAAAATCTTATCTATGTCTGTCGGTATGTTCTTATTCAGTGATTATTGATGTTGATACACTTAATGGTTATTTAATTTACTTTTTATGTCCTACCTCGATTATTGATCACTGGATTTATTGCGTTTGTAGTAATAATATTACGCTGACCGAGTGAGCTTCAAAGCCTGGCCGAACGCTGACGTTAACGCTGTTTGGACATTGCTTTTAATAGCCGCACTTTGGTTTTGAAGCAATTAATTTTATTAACAACCGCTCAAGCTACTACATGTTGCAGAGTCACATAATTTGTAAAGCAATTTAAAAGAACACGGTCCAATACAAACAATGGCGGTAAAAAAAATGCTGTTAACAAATAAGTCAAAAGCTAAATATGT
Source organism: Teleiodes luculella (assembly GCA_948473455.1). NCBI lineage: Eukaryota > Metazoa > Arthropoda > Insecta > Lepidoptera > Gelechiidae > Teleiodes > Teleiodes luculella. Next base: position 28,003,687 of record OX419582.1, on the reverse strand, counting down.
ATTATAAAGTGCCGGCCAAAATCAGAGCTTTGCGTGTCGGCGGAAGGTAGAATCCAGAGCAGGGCTGCCAATACAGTGCAATATAAACATTTGTCCGTGTTAAAGTTGGTTAAAAATATTGAATTAGTGCAAGTAGGATTCCTGCAACGCGGGATCCGCAGCCAGATAGTGAGGAGGAGGTTTAAATATTTAGGTTTTAAAATTTAAGTCTGGGTCATTGGTACGTTTTTTTTAATCGACCTACCCTTGTGTCGAAAGTTTATGATCAATCAAGCTTCACTGGATTTAAAACTGGACTGGACGTTTACTATTCAAGCCAACCAAAGTATATCCACAGCTCTCAGATTCTTGCCACCAAAAGAATACTAGAACGTGTAACCATCAACCACTGCGATCCGCAAACCGCCTGCCAAGTGTAGGAATTATAGCACCACTTCACTTTCAAGTCCAGCAGTGGACTGTTTTAGGCTGCAGAGTAGTAGGAGTCCCGCAGTTAAGTTAACAGCTAAGTATCACCGAGGGGCTCTAGCCTTCCCTGAAACCAAGGTGAATAGGCCTTAGTCGACCACACTGGCCCAGTGCGGGTTATTTTCACAGTACATTACATCGATGCTTATCTATAACAGCCTCCGCGGTCGAGTGGTCAAAAAGCTCGACATTACCACAGAATAAATAATAGTACTACGGAGAATCTGGGGACTCGTCGAACAAATATCACTTTGTGAGACTTTTGCTCAGTTTGGTTAGGACAGCCTGGACTAAATCAACTGATTGTCCGAAAAGAAAGATGATTCCGTGCTTCGCAAGGCACGTAAAGCCGTTGGTCCCGGCTACTATATCTACAGATGTAGTCGTTATAGGAACCATGTCGGAAGCCCAAGGCGGTTCTATAATTCCGACACCAGGGTTTGTGAGGTAGGTTAACCTCGAAACCCACACGATAAGCGATAATTTCAATGAAAATGAGAGGAGTGACAGCCCTGAGCCGCTCCGTACCCTGGCCCGCAAAGCCTCCGCGCTGTTATCAGCTGTTACATGTTTCGGGGCTATAAACCACTCACATGCCCCACTTGGCAAACAAATTTCGTAATAAAATATATAAAGGCCAGTTAATATGGATAAACCTTTGTATTTTATTATGTTTTCAAAATCTGTTCTGTATGAATTATCTTACTAACTCTGTAAACGTTCTTTCCAACCCTTACTAATATTTAGAAAGTGTATTTACTATAGTGTTTTCTTTCACGCTGAAATCTGCAATGGACAATTCATATTTCACTTTACGTTGAGTAAATAATTAATATCTACAGAACAAATTCACTCACTGCGAAGTGCATCTGTATCTGACAGATAAGGTCAGAGGGAATCGAGGCAGTATGGGCTAAGTTTCCCTTCGCCTATCCAGAATGGACAAAGAGAACAAAAAAAAATGCAATAAAAACCTTTTTAAAGAAAGCTTTTATTTAATCGGTCTAAAAAGAAGAATTTTAACTTATATTATTATCATTATATACTATTCATATTATGATCATAAAACCCTGTTGCGTGATTTGTAAATCAACTAGTACCAGTTTATTTTATTTTTAATTACAATTTAACTAAATACTGATAGGTAATTAACTTCGCGGGGCTTATACGGGGCTTATTTTTTTGAAAGTTGAGTAATATTTTATTTTATGCATCAGAATAGCACATAGGTAAAAAGACGAATCAAGCTCCACCGGACTTGCAGGGAGCGGAAGGCTACCCTAGAAACATTGACGGCAAACAATATCCAAACTACGAATATTAAATTCGGGAGAACTGCTGGACAGCCATAAATCAAGTCTGTAGTTGTCTCTAAAGAGTCGCGCTCTCTGAAGTGGGTTTGGTATCTAGGAATAATTAGAGAAAATATTATATTGGCATGTCCACGTTAAGAAAACCTGCACTCATTAACAAACCCCTTATCTGCTCTCCGCTCACAGTAAGGTGCTTTCCTACCTACTGTCAGCAAGCACATTCATTAGGCTCACCGCATAGCGAACATACCGTACTCATTAATGTGAGTCCTTTACGATTAAAAGACCTTACCAGATAACGTATTAGTACTAAAGGATTTTATTTGTTAACCAGTAAATGTTATTGTCACTTATTGAGTAACTAGCTGTCCGCCCGCGTTGTTTTTTTTTACTTTTCCGTGCAGTTTCTCGTAGAAATAATATATTTTCCCGCGGTAAAAATCTATCTAAAATGTTGACCGGGGATATAAGGAACCACCATGCGAAAATTCAAATCGGTTCAACAGTTTCGGAGATCAGCCCGTACAAACAGAGAAACAAAAATTTGAATAAAATCTAGATAGATTCTATAATACTTCTTACATCCCCCTGACATTTGTATTTCTATTTACAGATTTTCATCCTCTACAGTTTTATATAGATTGGGGAGTAAACGTTTTTTCGCTGGTTTAACAAATTAAACTAGCGTGAAAAACTAGCTCGCACCTACCTACGAAAATTTGACGTAGACGAATTCGCATTGCATTAGTATTGGACATAGGCCTGCTAAGGTCGGCTCAAAAAACCCCTTGAATGGTTGAATAAAATTGAATACATAATAATGTAAAACCGTTGTTTTAATTTCTAGAGGGGCTTAATAAGTCGCAATTCAGTTTAACAGCTGAAGTCCTTGTTTTTGTTGAGTGGGTACCGATGCCGATTCAAATTTGAATTCATTATAAATTAGTATTCGTCATCACTGAACTTAGTCAAAACCAAAATTTCGGCAACGTTATTCCCATCGAGGGGACCTGAACAAACACTGACTTATTATTACGACTGTTTTTGCAGGCGCCCTACTGAAATTTGGCTGCATTTGAATAAACCAATTCGCGATGAACGACAAATCTCATTGGTTATAAATCTGTCCAACCGCTTTGCGCAATCGGCGCCATTTGCATTGAATGTGCGGGCATTTCTAAAATGAAATTGATGAGCCCGTACTAATATTAAAAACGGGAACGTTTATGAGGAAGGGTAAATGTTGTTGATTACTTCTTCATGCTTAATGTACTAGACCGTTTTTGATCAAAATTGAGATTTCACTGCCTTTACGGCAGAAGAGTACGTAAGATTAGACTTATTCTTCTTCTATTTTTCGAGTCAACACCAAACTCAGACAGTCTCGGCCCAAAAACCAGCCACTCGAATAGCGTCGTCAGTAGCCTTCATCAAGTCCTCTCGCGTACAGGCAACAGGACAAGAAGGGCAGCTAATGAGATGGTCGATTTTCTGATTAGATTTATTTATTTCATATTAAATTTACAAAGTTTTATAAAAAGGACATGCGTAGTAGGTAGTAGGTATACATACATAAAGTCACGCCTCTTTCCCGGAGGGGTAACCAGAGACCACTTCCACTTCGTAGTAGGTATTATTGTCAAAAATGTAGAAAAGAAATAATTTATAACAAAATAATGTTCATGTCCATTATTATATATTTATATACTTACTAACTAGCTTTCCGCCCTGCTATCAATTTTTTTCAATTTTTAAAATGTATATATATAATATATTCAACTATTCTTCAATTCAAATCAGAATGAAGTTCATAAAGTTTAAAGGTCTGTCTACCCACATAGTCGAGTATATCCGAAGAGCAAGCCTGTTTCCGGGTGGCCCGTTTAACCACCAAACAAACATAATAATATGCCTGAACCCCATGTTTATGGGAGCATTAACAATATAATTCACTCCAGATAGTAATATCGTTCTAATAAATATAAATATTTTCATCTATTGTGATTTAATAGGGTGCCGAGACGTAGTTATCTTAGTGTGGATATCCTGCTTTCTTTTCTTGAAATTAAATTAAACTTTCGCGGCCACTGTCCCTTTTATTCAACGGGTTTATCACGTTTAATATTAAAAATACTGAATTGAAACGATATGTGCTTAAAAATTTAACTTATAGGTACATATCAGTGTTGGGCGTAATTAATTACTTTTGTAATTGAAATTACAAGTAATTGAATTACAAGTAATTGAATTACTGTAGTTGTTCCCACGCTCTCAAATTACTGTAGTTGAATTACTGTAATTGGTAATTCAATTACTCAATTACTTTTCAATTACTTTTCCGTGCAATAGAGCAGATGAACTAAAATAAAATAAAATAAAATAAAATAAAATAAAATAAAATAAAATAAAATAAAATAAAATAAAATAAAATAAAATAAAATAAAATAAAATAAAATAAAATAAAATAAAATAAAATAAAATAAAATAAAATAAAATAAAATAAAATAAAATAAAATAAAATAAAATAAAATAAAATAAAATAAAATAAAATAAAATAAAATAAAATAAAATAAAATAAAATAAAATAAAATAAAATAAAATAAAATAAAATAAAATAAAATAAAATAAAATAAAATAAAATAAAATAAAATAAAATAAAATAAAATAAAATAAAATAAAATAAAATAAAATAAAAAAAAATAAAATAAAAAAAAATAAAATAAAATAAAATAAAATAAAATAAAATAAAATAAAATAACAAAACAAAACATAGTAATTCAACTACAGTAATTTGAGAGCGTGGGAACAACTACAGTAATTCAATTACTTGTAATTCAATTACTTGTAATTTCAATTACAAAAGTAATTAATTACGCCCAACACTGGTACATATGTATGATATATTACGTATAACTTTTATTATATATACATCGTCCAATAGTTTTCAATATTACTCATAGAATTAAAAAAAAAGCTCAGCTCAAGCTTTCGCTCTCGTCATAGAAATTGAACGAATCAAATAGGTACTTAAACAAACAAATTAACTAATTTAGCTCTAGCTTTAAATCGTGATTATTTTTCCCAACGTGGATCATCGGCCGAATTGAAATTAAAATCAGTTAAAGCACAGTTAAAGGACGCTTAGTTTACGGTGGCATGTAGGAGCACCGTTAGCAGGCGAGCTCACAAATAAAATAACTAAATAATCAATATTGGATCTCTATGTGGTGCGCTCACCTTTAAATTTTTGTTAGTTTTTACTCCAAGTCTGGACATCTTAGAGAGGCCTATAAATGTACGCGTACAAAAGCTGTACTGTAAAGGGCTACCACGCACCGGACACCGCAGCGTGGTGGGTAGGACAGAGAAGCCCCACGATGTGGACCTATAACAATCTGTTAAGGAGACCAGTGATAGATTGTCTTGTTATATAGTTTTTTTTTTATTATGACTGGTTGCCTTCATCTGATTGTATATTTGGTTTGCACTCTTTGTTATAATTATAATAATAAGCAATATTGTAATGATAAGTTATGTTTTAAGAAAAGAGGAAAGGACAATAGATGCTGTAGAGTTTCTTCGGCGAGTTCTTCTCCACAGCAGCGCACACATTGCGCAAAACTGCCAGTTATATTCAAACTAATATCGCATCGCCTTTTTAAAACAATAAAAAAACAACAACAACAACAACAAAAACACCAACAACAATAAAATTATAATACTGAATTTAAAAAAAAATCATTCTTCATTGGTGTGAGACGAAAGCCAGCCTTGGTCTGAGCAAAACTTAGTAACTTTAACTTCATCAAAATTTTGACGTCGTAAAAAGATTTGTGTAAGTAATTGATTTGATTTGCAGGTCCGGGAAGATCGGTTGTCAAATAGTGAAAATCTTTCGGGTGAGGTAAAGATGACGATACATACACAGAAGTATATAATCTGCTAATGCGTGTATTATTATTTGACAGATAAACCGTATAGGTAAGGTACCTCCTCTATTCTCAAACACATCATTTGGAGCTGAATTATAGTTGGTTTGCTCCTCAGCCATCATTAGCGCTTGAAGCGTCCTGGCTCTCGGCTAAACAGGCGTCTGGCTCGTAACTCGAGACAATCGCGCGCATATCTCACAGGGTATCGTTTCCTTAGCCTTACAACAGTAATAACCATCTTACAAGGCCCTTACGATGCCCCGTCTCACTATAGAGAATTAGAACGCATTTTACTCGGTTTTATTGCTTTACTTGAACTATGCTCATCTATTTATCTTAACTCCGGTACATCGTGTTATAAACGTCTTTTTTAAGAGAGGAAGATGATAATTAAATTAGGTAATTGATGATGAAAATATTTTCGTACGCGTTAAAACTAAAAACCCCTTACTTATATAGCAAATTTCATTTATAAGATGCACGCGATTCGGCGAATTGAGACAAGATTGAGATATTTTCCCGTAGTAAAAAGTAGCCTATCTTCTAAGTTGGACATCCAGGAACATAATATTGAAAACTCCATCCAATTACTGAATTGTTGCAGTAGTTTTTGTGTGATGCGATAGCAAACAAACAGATAGACATACAGTGGGACAGACAGACAAGACAGGAAGTGGTCTCTGCCCACCTCTCCGGGAAAGACATGACTGTATGTATGTAGAAATATCATATTTACTCCTGGGGTGAACTACCTATGTAGTTTTAAAAATTTCCCATGCATGCAAAATACAGTGTTTGTAAAATGTTATAGAGTTCCGTGGTTTATAAACGGTTCGTTTGCGTTCAATGATGTCACATTGAGAGTAATCGAGTTTGTATGTAATTGGTCTGTGTCGTAACGCATTCCACGTAGGAAGGGGCACTTAAATTCATATACAGTGAAGGCAACGCTACCGCGGCTACGCTGGCTTATCAGATGCGTTTACAAATTGGACATTTTCTTAACTGTTAATTTCGAATAATTTACTTGCCTAATTAGACCGGTCGTTTACATGGCTAATGAAAGCGTCGGTGGCTTAGTTGTTAGGGCTATAGCTGCAGTCAGGAAGCGCTGCTTCAATCCCCACCACATACAAATGTGTAAGTGTTTCCGATTTTGAAATTCATTTGTGCGATTATCCGACGCTTACGGTGATGGAAAATGTCTTGAGAAAAATGTTGAATAAATTTGAGGGTTAAGTGAACCAACTCACAGACCAACGTAACTATTTCTTCTTAAGCGGAGCGTATTTCACTCTATTCTTTCAGTATTAAATCTAATTCAGAGGACGTATTAAGTTGTAACGAGAAAGCCGTTCGTATATAAAGAATGCATAGGTATTACGAGTATTAGATTTAGAAATTCGTGGCAGTGACTTACAAAACCAAAACATTCGATATTTTACGAAAATATGGCCGTTAGAAATTATACCGTGATAATTGCGTTTGATAGTTTTTATGGTCATAAATGATATCTCATTCGTCGTATAAAATTTCCAGTACCTGCTACTTCTATACCAGTTTGGTCAACATCGTATGTGGTCAGATGTCAATGTGTGGTTTAGCAAATTTTAGGTAAAGATTTGTAGTAAAGTTGGAAGATACATAGTTGAGTTTCTTTAGCGAGTATTGTCTTCTTTACATAGAGTGATAGTTATAATCATAATTTTTATTATTCGTATTATATTGTATTTCAATGTTATCTATGTATGAAATAAATATATACTCGTAGGTGTTTATTTATATCTGTTCTGTTTAATTATGTCGCAAAATAAAGCTACTTTCTTTATAAATATAACTTGAGCTATTCTTACTAGACTATTTATTGACCAAACAGCTGCTGGTTGGAAGTGCATAATGTTACCGCAGCGAAGTGTTGCGTAATGGATGCGTTCGCGCACCGCCCGGCTCACCTCTGCGCTTGAGTCGAAACAAAGTTTCTTTCAACACTGCCACATTCAACAAACACGATGTAAAATAAAACTTCCTGGCTGAAAACATCAGAATATTGCTCAAGAACAAAAATATATATTTATATCTATCGAAAATAAAATATTTTTGGTAATTAATTTCTACATCCCGAATAAAGCAGCTTTGTATGCAAATACTGTTTGTTTTCTGATTTTGCTCCTGAGTTTTTTCGGCAGTAAAATGTAACTTTTTTCACTCTCCGACTCTCTAACTCTATTCATGGTTTCAGTGTGAAAGACAGATAACAAATAAAACACTTAACACTTTCTGTATAATTTATTATTTTTTAGCGTGTATCCTACATTCCTACGCTTATCTACCTATATTAATTATAATTTATAAATATTATTTGACTTTATTTGTTAAAATGATCAATGATCATATTAGTCATGATTTTGCAATAACTTACAATACTAACTTACAATATTAACAGTCAAATTATGCACATTATATTATATCCAACAACTTCAACTGAACTTAAATTGTACAAATCCAGGGGGAAGAATCGTGTAACTTTTTTATATGGGCCTTTTTCTCCTAAGGAATTATACAAAAACGGCAAAGATTATTTCTGACAACTTTGGTACTCCAATACAATTTTGTTCTCGTCATGGAAGTGCGTAAGATGACGCCATCAGCCATCATCATGCAAAATATTGATCGACCTCGAACAACACACATAATATATTTAATGATATTAATTTGGTCATAATACCAGCGCAGCGACTCAAACCAACTCCCAATAATTCAGTTCGATGACTTAATCATGCCTAATAAAATTATACCGCTCACGAAGAGTAAACATGGGCGAAAATAAGCGCCGAAAAACCTACAATTTAAAGTTTCAAAATTTGATAACTTCATCTTATATAATCATAGTGTAGCTAAGAAAATTACGACTACCAATCACGTGCGCCCGTTTAAACATGTTGTGTTTGAGTTAGAACGTTTTGTTCAAACAGAAGAAGACCGCCGGCGAGGGCAGACGTGTATTTAGTCGTAATTTGTTGATTATTTCTACATAATTTGCGGAATGAGCGTGTGCCTCGTTAACAATATTAAAGGTTTCGTTTTAGCTAAAATTTCAAAACTGGTGTCACTGAACTCGTAAAGGTGAAAGTACTTCAGGATAATTAAATATTTTATCAGTGAGGCTGAAATAGCTTCCCAACAGGAGCTGTTCGCACGCTCATGAATATAGAAGCGGCCTGGGGCGTTTGCTTAACAACCCTTTTTCATTACCAAAACGTAGTTAGGTACGAATTTGTTGAGTTAACACGAACGTTGAACTTTTACTTTCATTTAATGTTTTTTTTTACAGTATTCAGACCGTTTTCATTTTCAGGACGATTGACGTTGCTTCCGATCCGTTGATATGCCGTTAGAGGCTTCATGAAAGAAGCATCCAAATGCTACTTTGATGAAGGTTTTTCCCATCGCAATTCCTATGTTGTAAAATGTACTGGCTATTTCCCACACCCTACTACGCGGTTCCCCCGCCGTCCCAAACATATCCTTTCCGAACCTGACGACGAAATCACTGATGCAGTTAAAACAGCCAAAGAATTTAGATTACACCAAACAGAATACCCTTCTGGTAGCGAATACCCTTCAGGTAACAATGCCTGTACGCGCCGGCGGCGGGGGCGCGGCCAAAACAGTTTCAGTATCAACGCGCTAGGCCGAGGTCCAAGACTCCCTCGAGCCGCCGCTATTAGCGTTGGTACATGACTCTTCCGCCCCCCCCGCAAGTCCGGTGAAGCTTGATCCGTCGTACTTTTTCGACTCAAGCATAGGTCAATTAAAAAAAAAGTCGAGTATGCGACCAATCCGGAACAAATTACTATTTCGGATATTTTTCTTGCTCATGTCTGCTTTATGATTAAAATTAGTAATACTTTATGTCTTATTTATATTATATTACAAGTTTTAGATGTTTTATATTATATTACAAGACTTATTGATTCATTTTCTATTCATGGTAAATCTGAAACTTGATAATATACGCGTTGTGCTGGCACACAATTATGTTCGAATAAATCTATTTAAAAAATAAGAACTCGCTCTAGGTATGTGATATATTATTGCATATTAAGGTCGCCTTCTGTATTCGAGATTCGAAATGTAGTATTTCACTTCTCAAGGTGTATCAATCATTGTATTTAACGCTTTGTCGTCGAAGGCAAAGTTGAGAACACTAGATCACCAAACCAAATCCAAAGCCAAACCCAAATCATCAAAGAGATGGACTGACCAAATAAAGACTATGATGGGCGGGCCTTGCAAGAGTGCTCCAGAATAGTCCAGACTGTCTATTATATGTATATCAGCAGAGACGATGGCGTTACATCGTGAAGAGAGCTTCATCTGCCACCCATAAATAGACTTCAACATTTTAAAGAAAGAAAGAAAACGATCACTCTGCAAAGAGTGTTACGACTGAGAAGAAGAGTGTTTCACTTTAAATGTACCTAAGCAATCGCGAAAGCGAATCTCGTAGATGTTGTACGAGGCGAAAGAAGGCACAGGGAATATGATAGCTATCGCTCACCTTCATAACCGACTATACTAGGAACGTACAATTACCCCGTCCATGCTCCCGACCGAGACCTAATGACCTAGCTAGACCACATCGGCATGAAAACATAGTAGATTACGACTTCTCGCTTGCTGATAGTGAACTAAGCTGTTTACAGTATACCTACTACAGCGTAGCGTATCTACCTAACTAGTTGTATATAGTAAAATTTATTCAATAAATATTGGTAAGACATTATTATACTCCTTATTCAAATATTTCGTGCAATATCTGCCTATTGGGCGCTATTGGTTGAAGATTCGCGGGGTCATCGCCCCTTTATCATAGAAGGATACCGCTTATATCTATGCAGTTAGTGTGAGATATGGGTTCTGTTTGCACTTTTATCTCGAAAGATCGCCTTCATTAGTCGCCGGAAATAAGAGCCCGATACGCGTAAGTATTTAAGCATTGTTTGTTCTGCATTTATACTGTCGCGCCTTTCTACACATCCAACATAAGGATGCGTTTGTTTTGTGAGATAGTTCATTCACGTAAAAATAACATTCACATAACTATCTTGTTCATTGTCAAAAAATACACCACGTGTAAGTTTTTCTGCCCGATTAAACCAGTTAAAATAAATAAAAGGACATAAAATATATCGGTGGCTAGAGGCCCATACACTTGCTTGGTTACCGTTCGAAATTCTACGATCGTACTATTAAACTAAAGCAGAAAAAAAAGATTAAAATAAAGGAATTGATTGTCCACATATATTTTTACTTTAGTACGATAACTGTAAAGTTTATTAAACCGGGCAAATGCCAGTTGAACTCATCTGGAGAGGGTTCCATACAAACGAATTTCTTTATCATCAACTGGACTGATCGAGTTCAAATTTGGTGCACGTGTGCAAATCCGTGACCCAGACGGATTTGTGACATCTTATATTTCTTTTTCCTTATTCTTCATCTAATAGAGCACTGGCCTTTCAACTAACGGAGCGGATAATCAGCTCCCTGATCTTTTTATCCAATTATCTCTTTGCTAATTAATCTGATATAATGAATTTAAAACATGGAGGCCATATTTGGTGGTGATTATTATACTTAAAAAACAAAAACGGTTTTATTAACTTAGTATACCCTGTCACATATTAAATGAAAGTGCTTGTGTGACGATCCCAAATATATAATTTTTGTACGGTCGGTTTAGCCACAGAATACTTAATAGTAGTCCCTAGATAGCTTGCAAAACTTTTATTTTTTTGAAACTTTATATGACACCCAAAAGTGGCCTCCATGTTTCAAATTGATTATTATTTAATGTCACTTGTCCATCTTTCGGTCACGGATTTACATACGTGTACCAAACAACTCTATCGGTCTGGTAATTACGGAGAAAATAAGCGCTGACAGACACCCGAGTTATCCTATAAGGATTCTGTTTTTAGTTTTTGAGGTACGGGACCCTAAAAACTCCATTTTACACTTATCACAACATAAGAATGCGACACTAGTCTACAAGTTTTTTGACCTACACATTGCAAATATTGGCGAATTACCAAAAAATTTACACGCGGTCTAACAAAAACTTTAAATAACGGGTACCTAAGTAAGTATCATTACAGGGTAAGAATTTCTTATTAAGTAGACCGATGGATGACGTTTACAATTTTGCCGGGTTCTTGAAAAATAGAGTAGGTACTTTATCTAATATTCTTGTCTGGTTACGTAGACTAAACTAAGTCACGAAGGCGGGTGTGGTTATTACTACTTGAAGGGCATTTTGTAAGTTTAAGTATCCACAAAGGGCTTTAGCTGTTTTTATAAAAATAGTGATTGTTTCATTGACCCTAAAAAGGATTTAACTGTTATTTAATTTTCAATTTAAAAGTTTCCTACAATCAAAAAAGGTCAATGTTGGTCTCTTCACTCGCTTTTTCAGTTCTGACGCTGCGCTGTAACTCATAATACGTAATACCAGGGGGGTTCCACTCGTGAGAATAGGTATGACGGGCGAAATATCGCCCCGGCCGATGAAAGGCAGGGCTAGAGTTGGAAATTGGAATGAAATAAATGTTTAATTACTGAAAAATGTTTATTAATTTTAAAACACAACCTTTCTTTACAATAGAGACAAACGCCATGACAGTTAGACAGAGATAGCAAACACCTTTCACTCACACATTATTACATTGTTGCCATATTAAATATAACACCCCCCGTCAATGTAATAATTCTAACTTAGTTACAATATTAAAACAACCCCTTATTAAAGAAAAACTTTATAACATATAGCTAGTTAACTATTCACACATACCACACAGTTTTACAAATTTTAATAGTGTGTTCCTATTTAGAGATTTAGTAAACATGTCTGCAACTTGGTCTTTTGTTGTTACAAATTCAATACTTATCTTTTTCTTATGAATAAGTTCTCTTATGTAATGATACTTAATATCAATATGCTTTAACCTTTTAACACTATTAGTGTTAGCAATCATTATAGCGGACTGATTATCGCAATGCAAGACAACTGGAGAAGCATTACACACATTAAAATCACATAACACATTAATTAGCCAACAAGCTTCGCTGCCAGCCATGCTCATTGCTACATACTCAGATTCCGTTGAAGAAATACTAACTGTGCTTTGTTTTTTAGTACACCAAGATATCAGACAATTAGAAAATATGAAGCAATATCCTGTAGTAGATTTCCTATCTCGGAGGTCGCCTCCCCAGTCAGCATCACAGAAACCTATCAACTTGCTATCATCACATTTATAAATTAACTTGTAGTTCAATGTGTGTTTAATGTATCTCAGTACTCTCTTTAAAGCCACAAGAAGCATGTCACTGGCACAGTCCTGGTACCTACTTAGTATTGATACAACAACACAAATGTCAGGTCTTGTACCTAAAGCTGCATACATTAAACACCCAATGATCTGTCTACAAACATTTTTTGTGTTTTCACTACGCTTTTCATTTTGAAGAAGTTTACAATCAAAATTATAATCCATTGGTGTATACACAGGCTTGCAGTTATACATATTAAACCTCTTTAGAACATTTTCCAAATATGTCTTTTGATTTAGTTCTGTAACATTAGTTTCCAAGTCTTGTTTAACATTTATTCCTAAGAAATTTGAAATAAGACCTAAGTCTTTCATTTCAAATTCTTTGTTCAACATTGACTTTAAATTTAATATCTCCTGTTCATTAGTACCAAAAATTAACATATCGTCAACATATATAAGAACATACATTTGATCTTTGTCGTTACATTTTGAATATAGACATGAGTCACATTTAGATCTTTTAAAACCATCATTAATCATTATTGAGTTAAATTTGTCGTTCCAATATTTAGGTGACTTCTTCAAGCCATACAATGACTTATTAAGTTTGACTACCTTTTCATTATTTTCATAAGCCCCGTCTGGTAAACTTATGTAAACATCCTCTTCAATTTCCCCATATAAGAAGGCCCCGGTAACATCCATTTGGTAAACTGGTAATTTTAACTTAGTTGCTATAGCTAAGAATAATCTAAAGGTAGTCAACTTAGCAACAGGAGCATAAATATCATTAAGATTGAGTACATCATTTTGTTCAAAACCTCTTGCCACCAAACGAGCCTTATACTGAACATTACCATTGTTTTGTTTAATTTTGAAAACCCATTTACTACTAATTACATTTTTGTTACCTGGTAAATCACAAATACTCCATGTGTTATTGTCTTTAAGAGTTTTCAGTTCTCTTGACATGGCTTCCTGCCACTTACAAGCATCAAGGCTTTGCAAAGCCTCTTTATAGGTTTTCGGTTCATTATTTTCCACTGTTACATTATTACACTTATAAAACTCAGTTTGCTTCCTAACACGTTTAGTTGTAGGGTCCACTACACGTTTTTCAATTCCACTACAGTCCTCATTATCACTAGGTTCATAAAGACTGTCTTCAGACTCACAAAGTGTGTTGTTTTGGGGGGGATCATAAAACTCAGATTCACTTTGGTCACTAGAACTCTGTGGGGGACTAAGAACTCCAGAAGCACCTGGTTCCTGTTCCTGATCATCAGTGTCAGCTGTAGCTTGCTCCTCGTTTTCCTCCTCAAACTGAATAATAGCCTCACATGGCAGTATAGGGGTCACCGCATTGTCTTTCACAAAGACAACATCTCTCTTGGTCTCGACACTATTCTTATGAGGAAAATATATTCTGTAGCCCTTTGTGGTCTCTCCGTACCCCACCAATAGGCCTTTTTCCCCCTTTGGGTCCCACTTATGCCTTTTTTCTTTCGGTATGTGGACATATACTGCAGTGCCAAAAATTTTGAGGTTATTAATGTCAAAGCTCTTGTTTGACCATAATTCATATGGAGATTTCCCTTCAATAGAACTCTTGCCAGTTCTGTTAATCACATAGGCAGCAGTATTTACCGCTTCAGCCCACAAACTAATAGACAGATCCTTGGCACATATCATTGTTCGAGCTGCTTCTACCAAAATTCTATTCTCCCGCTCTGCTGCTCCGTTTTGCTCTGGAGTGAAGGTTACTGAAGTTTGATGGATTATTCCTTTGGTCTGCAGAAATTCTCTGACTTCTTTGTTTACAAATTCCGTGCCATTGTCACTCCTAAATATTTTAATTTTATTTCCCGTTTCATTCTCAGCCTGGCATATGAAATTCTTGACACATGATTTTATTTCATCTTTCGTTTTCACAAAGTAAACCTTTCTATATTTTGAGTAATCATCTTTAAATACGACGAAATACCTGGAGCCTCCAATAGATGATCTCTCCATTGGACCACATGTATCAGCATGTATGATTTCGCAGGTTCTCGAGGTCACGTTTTCACTCGAACTATATGGCAGGCGATGTATTTTCCCTTTTAGACAACCTTCACATGCATGTGTATCAGCATTTTTAATCTCAATGTTATTTTTCTTAAGAATATCTTTAACGTAAACCATGTTTTGGTGTGCTAGCTTTTCATGCCATTCATGCAAATTTGTGCACAACCCAGCAACATTCGCTATACATGCGTTAAAATAGCGAAAGTTCAAATAATACATGCTTCCGTGTCGCTCAGCGACAGCCATCACTTTATTTTCTTTGTAAAATTTGCAATAATTTCCACCAGTTACAATGACATAACCTCTATTTGTTGCTCGATTGACCGAGAACAAATTGGTCTTCAAGTCAGGAACGTGAAGAACGTTGTCTATGGTCGTGTCAATCCATTGCAAACCGTTCCATACTTGTAGCGCCACCTGTCCGCAGCCCTTGACACTTATTTTTGTTCCATTTCCTATTACTACCGATCTGTCTTCCACAGCCGAATATGAAATGAACAATTCGTGATCGCAGCACATGTGTTCACTTGCACCCGAGTCCACTAACCATTGTGTTTCTTGGAACTGTTCATCCGATGCACTATTCACAATAAACGCATTACTTTCTCTACCTTTTTTAAAGCGACACTGGCTCTTTACATGTCCTGTTTTTTTACAGTAATAACACCACTTTCCATCTGAACGATTGTCTTTATAACTGTCCATATTTGACCTGCACTCATTTTGATAATGTCCTAGTCTGTTACACTTAAAACACTTTATTGTTTTCTTGTTTATTTTCTTTGCTACAAATGCTGTAGATGTAGACTGTTGCATTAGCCCGCCTTTTTCCTTAATTCTCTCTTCTTCTATCAACAATCTTGCAACAAGATTATCATAGGTCTGCTTGTCGTCTGGAGCAGATTCCCAGGCGGAGATAAAATGCCTATAATCATCCGGCAAAGACATAAGAACCTTGGTTATGATGAACTTAGCTGACACATCTTCTCCCAGTTGTTTCAACTGATTCTGCATCTCTTGTATTTTTGATAAAAACACAGACATTTCCATTCCTTGTTCATATTTAAATTGGAAGAAGCGTTGTTGAACAATATGAACACTTGTTTCAGATTTTTGTTCATAGATGCTTTGTAGTTTACGCCACATCTCCGCCGAGGTGTTGCATGAGATGATATGTAACATTACTTCCTCTGTCATTCTGGTTACAAGCAATGTCTGAGCTTCAGGATGGCGTTTGAAATTTCCAAATGTTCCAATTCCTGGAACCTTCCAGCTTCATGACAACTTGGTTACTCTGATTAGAATCCATTCTGGATCTTTCTTCCTGTAGGCTATCCTGCCTTGCTCGAATAAGAATAATTGAACAAGTATACTTTCTTCCCGGCTATGCACGCACAATGCACACAAGATGGATGACGCCACGCTTCCCGGTATTTTGCAACTCAAACTTTCGCACTACAGTTTTGGCGTAATTAAACATATATTTCTTTATCCACGCTAGCTAGAGGCCTGGGCCCATAACCAGTTGGAAATTGGAATGAAATAAATGTTTAATTACTGAAAAATGTTTATTAATTTTAAAACACAACCTTTCTTTACAATAGAGACAAACGCCATGACAGTTAGACAGAGATAGCAAACACCTTTCACTCACACATTATTACATTGTTGCCATATTAAATATAACAGCTAGCTACATCAGTACGCGAACAGTCGCCGGGCGCGCGTGACGCGTCGTTATTACGCGCCGCTCCGCTCGCTCAAATTACGAAAATGACTTCACAACAATACGACAAATGCTGATGTGTTTATGGATGCAAAAATAAAAGGAAAAGGACTGGATCGGATGTCTTTTTTAGATCTCTTTTCTTGTCCTCATAATTTTCTCTGACAAACCTACAGTAACATTATGACGTATTTTCATAAACTAAAGTACTTACCTACCTACTGACGAGTAAATATAGTTTGCAAACATTATAATACGAGTAATACTATTACTTAGTAAATAGTAGTAGCATTGGTTTATTTGAACCATCATTTGTTTGAGTAAAAGGTAGGTACCTTATAGGTTAATAAATCAGATGTTTTATTTTCTCAAAGACGACAGCCCTAAAGGTGTTAGTAGAGTGGCAAAAGAGATAGCGCAATGCGAGAGAAAGAGATGCAGCAACTTCGTTTTTTCGCCTAGCGCCGTGCGATCTGAATTGCACTTTATTATAACGGAGATAGGGTTGCAATTTATTTGAATTATGTCGCCTAGTGGAGCTTCTGTAGGGACTACTATTTGGTATTCTGTGGTAATACTCTGTGTATTTTTAAAGCAAACGGATATCGTATAATGTACCTATAAAACAAAATCGCTCAAGTCCAGAATGTTAGCATAAAAAGCAATGGTTTCCCATAATTGCACGATGAAAGAGTATTCTAAACTGCCGAACAAGTATTATTGTTATGAATATTTTCATACTCGTCGGGCTGTTCACCTCTTTGGCAAGGCCGCTGAAAGAGAGATAGAAATACATTCCTGCTAGGAGAAAATAGGACAGCAAGTTTAGAATAGACTGTGCGTATTGGTGAAAGGGTTGCATATTAGAAAATCAAAACTTGATCGAACAAATTTTAAAAGAACAACAAATGAAATAACAAATTTTAAATGACCAAATGTTTTATTTAGAAAAAAATTATAATCCAAATGTATGTGTCATCAAATGGACGACTGACCAAAAGTTGCTAGATCAAAATTTGAACTGCCAAATCATTCCTAGTTATAATATCGCGAATGATATTCTTCAGTGTTTTGTTCCTTCCACAGTCTAATAAATTAGTAAGTTTGCAATTATAAACGTTTACATATGTCCTAGGGCCTAGGCTAAATCAATTCACCAGGCGCGGCGGGTGCGAGCGAAGCGAGCACGGGAGTTCAGGGCACCCCTACTTCGGATATTATAGGTTCGAAGGGTATGGCAGAAGCGATGTGGGCGAGCGTAGCGAGCCCAGATCGCTCGCCATACCCTTCGTGTTAGGTTACACATTAACCTAAACAAACCTAACCTTACCTAAACCCAGTTTAGCCTAGGCAAAACTAGTATGACCCAAAATTGGGTTTGGCTTATAACATATAGGTAATAAGGCAATTTTGGTTTGGCTGGTGAAACCAGTTGATAATTATTAGATGAACCAAAAATCCTTTTAACATTTGAACGATTTGGCCTATAGTGTCATAGATAATTTAAACGTTGATATTCCAGACTTTGGTCAGTTGAACTTTTGGTCAAATGACCATTGATGTTTTACAATTTGTTCATTTGTTCGTTGTTATTTTGAAATTTGCTTGATGAAGTTTTGATTTTTTAATACGTAACCGGTGAAAGACATACCCGAAATGTTTCTTTTTTCTTCGCTAGGAAACAGGTGTCTTTCCTCCATGAGACCTATCCGTGAGTGGTGCGCTTTGGCGAATGTCATTGTTGTAATAACAATAGAAATATCGAATATGGCAAGGATTATGTAAAGCATAAACATAATTATATTAGGATATTTTACAATAATTTTCTTAATCGACTATGCTGAACATAAAATTCTTTGCCTTTTTATATGTATACGTATTTATTTATTTAGGTACATTAACATCGAATATATTATTATTAACTGACAGTATTTATTATAACTTAGGTTCTAATATAAAGGACATTAAATGTGTACATAACATTCAAAACTAAAGCGCTAAATAGAGTTTATATATAAACAACATTAATCAACACCAAATATATCGTAATACATACCGATCTTGAGTATTTATTGGTTAATTATAAACCTGAATGGTACTAGAGCATACAATATCAGCTGATTTCGAATTCTCTAAAAGAATTGAACATTCGAGGCAAAATTGGAAGTTAATTATCTAATCACGTATTAGTCAGGTTATTATGATTGTCCTCTTAAATCATGTTTATTAATTACCCAGTAACTCTCGAACTGGATATATAATAGAGACAATGCAATAATTGAGGCACCGCGAATTTTTAATAAAGCTATTTAAAAAGATACCGCTCTTGTTTCAGGTAAGTTCGTATTTGGTTTCCAACTTTTTTTGGAGATAAGTACCTACATAAACAGTCACCAAGATAGAGACCTACAGATTTTTAGGTAAAGCTTTTCTTATAATTTTGTAAACAATATGAATTGAACAATGCAAAACGAAATAACATAGATATTTTATCCTTTTTCAATTAAATTGAAATATAATATAATTCGCAAAATCTATGTATCACCCTTCACCAAACTTGTTTTTGTTTTAGTTTTGCCACGTTTGCATACTTACACTGAATATACTAATCAATGTGCACAACTTTCTAAATCTGCTAATTGGCTAATTTTAGCCAAGATTTTGTTGCATTGAATACCCCTTTACGCCGTCTTCATTCACATCTGGGACTGAGTTGAGTCTAAATTCGAAGCGGCGATTCTAAATGTCAGGGAGAGTTCGTAGATCGGGACTGATCCAAAGTCGCGAAATAATTTTAGGCAAACTATGCGCTGCGTATTTCTATCTATATCTATGCTTACGAAAGATTATAGTATAAACTTGCTTTTCGCTCGCAGGAACGCCCGCTTTATAATTTTTCTCCTTGCCACTGTATAGTATATCAAAATCCATGTATAATAAATCAGCAATAACTGCAATACCCAACTCGCATTACAAATTCGTAAAGCAGAAAACAAACTTTGACACAACAGCGGCTCCACCCGCGTTGATAGTTTATCCCGTAAGGTAATTTGCCCGTAGTAAAAGGTAGCCTATGTGTTGATACAGTTACTTTGTGAAATTTTTGAAAGGGTGTAAAACAAAGTGCTAGTAATTTAATTAGATACTCGTATTGAAGAGAAAGCATGCAATTTTCTCTATTAGTAGTTGCATTAGTAGAGAACAGTGGATTAATTCGACGTCTTTTACACATAGGTTTTTTTTTGCAGCAGCAGCTCTATAAATAATTTACGTACCTATGCAAGCTGATACAAATGAACGGAATCTCTTTGGGAAACAGGAATATTCCTTTGGGGAAGGATTTTTTATAGAAGACAGTATAAAACAATATTTATGTAAAATTTTTGTTGAAATCGGTAGCGCTTGCGTTAAGCAAATGTTAATTTAAGTATACACGTTTCTCACCTTGCCTCCATGTGTGTAATAGGTATATTAGCAAGTCTTGAGGCGCCAACCGCGTCGCAATTGTGTCACCTAATTGTCCAGTTTACTGTACTAGAACAAAGTTGTGGAATAGCTGTTTGTTTATTTATTTTTGAGTTTTGCGCCACAAAATACACTGTGAAATTTAACTGGTTGTTTATATAGTGGTAAAACTTATGAAACTGAATAACTTTTCCTAAGGTTGAAATCTCAGAATTAAAATCCAACTTGTCATACAAAGTGGTAGGACACGTGACCGAAGTTTGTATGAAAAGTTTTTTTTTGACGGTTTCTATAAACAGTCAAAAAAAAAACTTTTCATCAAAAAGATTTCTATTCTTCTTAGTTTTAAAGTTAAGTGTAGGTTATCCTACGGCATTGTGACAAAGTGTATCTACAAGACATCGGTCGTTATCTTTTTATAAATTTATTAAAACTGAAAAAATTAAAACATTAAATAAACTTTCTACCCGCGGCTTGGCTTCCGTGAAGAGTATTTTCCCATGGCGAATAGTAGCACAAGTCCTTTACCGTGACGCTATTTATATTTGTTACTCTGCTTTTTTATAAATATTTTGTTAAATATGATTCATAAATAAGTTAAATATAATAGTTACGAAACTACTACCTAAATTATTGTCTTCTAAATAAAAGAAAAATTTTGACACAGTGACATACAGCAAATACTGGACATATCCTTTTTTATGGATAATGGACGAATTACATAAAATAAATAAACATGCCGTATTAAATAAATTATTTATAAATTTATGTATTCTCAAAGCTCCTGTTTGACTGCAGTTAGATAGACACTCTAAATATGGATGTCGGATTAGAATGAATAATCTGAACTTGATCAACATATTAAATTGATAAATGATTGTAAGTAGACCAACTCTACAGGTTTTGTGAGTCATTTGTCGTATTCGCGGTATACCATTCCCGGTTAACCGCAGGTTTGCGGGAGATCGTGTCACCCTAAACTTAGATTCATTAATCCTGATGTGACTAAAACTTTATTAATATAAGTTTGATTTATATCCATTTATAATTTCTCACGTCATTTTCATAGTTCTATACAGCATCGTTTAATACTAGAGCAATCCTAGGTTTGAGCGAATTTATTTAACTTCTAATATCTTTAGGGGTTTAAAACTTGAGTACGCTAGTATTAATAATATTATGTATCGTAATAATCTACCTACACAGTAGCATATAGGTACTATTATTTTCTTCTGTGATATAGGTTAAAAAAAAGGCGCAAATAACGTACCTATAAAAGATTTGAAATAATACTTACTACTACTTCCACCGGAAAAAACGGTAACAAACGTAGTCAAAGGACGAAGAACTGATACTTAAAATTTAAAGATATTTAGAATTCGTCTATGAATAGAATTGTTTGCGTCTACGTTCTAGCTACACGGTAGATAAAAATCTTATGGTTGCAGGCAACCTAAAATAGTTCTTTAACAAGCTAAATACGACCGTTGACTTGCCAAATAAATCTTCAACACTACCAACTATTATTTATTTTGTGACACTACCAAACACTACAACTGCTATCTCCTTTCCTCAACACTTTTCTATCAAGTGAAATGTTTTAAACCAGAGAGGTGGGAAAGCCGCGCTTCGCTTTTGTAATACTACTAAAAGGTGTACTAGGTACTACTAGTGGTACTATCGTTACATTCTGATACTGAAACAGTAATTGACGCTGTCATTTTTCTAATTTGTGATAATAAGTAGGTACACATGCTATTTTCGGTATTTCAATCTAAAGTGTAAGACGGTTTCGTCTTATATGATAGATACAGTAAATAATGCCTCCAAAAAAACCCGTTGTCTAAACATCTGTAAAAGGACTTTCAATATGTCACCTAAGGTATAACGAGCGATTTTTATAACTCCAGTTATGCTATTAGAGCCTAGTTAGTTATGCCAATGACGTGTTATTGAATAAATAGTCTCTAGCCAACATTCCCTTTTCGAGATAGTCAGTGCTAATTTCTAATATCCTACACCAAAATGACCTAAGTGAGCATAAGTAGTCATTTTCTCACCTCCACCCGACTAATTAAGAACGATTTGTATGCAAATTAAGTGCCTCGTATCCGCGCAATAATTATGATCGTATATCCAATTACGAACTGAGTTATAAGCTCTTATTAAAATTGCATTAGCAATAGATCAACTCTTAAAGGTGTTATGTCCTTGTCAATTTATACGCCAGTTAGACACGGATTTGTTTTAAAGGCATTAGACAATTTTCTCCCTCTTCTTGAAAAATAACTGAGCTCTTGTTAGTAGAATGTATGTCATTTTATTCTATTCTCCGACATCTGCTTTATCAGCGACCAATACATACATTTGATCTTGATCGTTCTTACGAGCTACTGCTCTCTTTTTGTTTTCTCTTTTATGTACATTTCCTTCATTGATATTTCTGATAAACTTATTGTGACTTATCAGGTGACCCTTCGATATCCCTTCTATAGGCAGTGATCTTTTAATTACCTAACTCTTTTCTCATCCACGAAATTTTGGTACTATTCACTGAGTTTCTTTTCTGTCTACTAGTACTGACTGTGTTTTCCTATTTCAGGACTTACCTATAAATTTTAAGAATAGAATAAAATTTACCTAGTTTTATTGCTCATAAACATACAATAATCCACAACAACAGATGTGTACAAAAAGGTTATTTAAGCGATGCTTGATTGTTGACGCTACATAACGTTAGTTTTATTATAAAACGCGGTATCAAATGGTCATAGCATTTGAATGATTTGAGAGTTAGTTTGAGAGTGATACATATTTGATGAGATTGCCCGCGCGCACAATACCGGTAGGCCTAGGTTAGGTGCCGTGTGTACAGTACATTGAGCGGTTTTATTTCGAAAAATGTTTGTAAACCCTTCTTTCTTTGATATTTACATAGGATACGTCCGTCTCTTCTTTTTATAAAAATCTATCTATCTATTTAATAAAACTGTAGAGGGGAAATGTCTGTACATCGAAAAAAATGCTAAAAGTAATCACCGAAACTGCAGGACTGATTTAAATGAAATTTTGCACGGTGGTACCAGAAATTTCCCTCCCAGATTTTTTTCTATTTATACTCTAGGGTAGTACCTTATATCCCCGCTCAACATTTTTTACCACGGGAAAATATTTAATTCCTACGGGAAACTGTACGCGGAAAAGTAAAAAAACAACGCGTGTAGACAGCTTTTTATACTGCATTAGTTAAAACTCTACTTATACGTAATGTAGACGAAAACAATGCGAGATTCGCTCGGAATGTCTAACCTTGGGCGAGAAGTACTCAATTTAATTGGATGCGTTCGTGTATTTCTTGTTCGGCAAATCAAGCTGAAATGTGGCTTGCTACCGTCTACCAAGAAGCAGTAAATACATTACGCTAGACACTGAGACGTTTTGTTCAACCGAAACGGCCCGCAACAAATCGCTTAATCGAAGTACATTGTAAGGTTATAAATTTGCAGGGTCTTCAGTAATTGTAATCTCTGACAGTGTTTCCCCATACGTAAATACATACATAAATACTCACAAGTTTTTTATTACTCCAGAACATATGCGATCCCTTTGGAGTTTGAGAAAATATTATTTTCAACAGCTCAGTCTTCTGTCATTTTTTAAAAGGAATTTCAACCTCACAGCCTAATTTAAATTTGTTTATTTTTTACACTAATTGGTAGCCGTCATGGCTCAGTTATTGACTCAGACCCAGTGTGCGGATTGATAAATAGACATCTCACACTTGGCCACTTGAGTACCTACAATGGGTATCAGCGAGCTGATGTACTTAATATACAGGGCGTCCCACGGCTATGCCACATGGAGGGAAAGTACCTTAAATATTGTAGATAGAACATTTTACTGAAAGAAGACATTATTTTATTTCTAAAAACTATTAAAACTGCATTCATACATTTTTTAATAATTACATGGTTGAACCGGGAATCAAACCCGCTACATGAGAAAAAAAAACACCCTGTAGTTTTATCATACCAATCGAAAGGCTCCTTCATAAGGATTATTTTTTGCTAAATAACATAGTGTCAGAAATAAAAGAAAGATCATGAATTTTAACATTTGATGTGGTCGCCGAGATTTTTTTTATGCATGGGGTTACTATCGACCCGCCCCGGCTCCGCACGGGAAAATGGTTATTGTGGGTTATCCTTTAGTATATTATGCATGTATTATACATATAAACCTTCCTCTTGAATCACTCTATCTATTAAAATCAAAATCCGTCGCGTTGTTTTAAAGACAGGGAGTGAAATAATCAAAAGAGTGCGACTTTGTATTCAACAGCGCAGGGGTCATAGCAATTAATAAAATTGATAAATTTTGTATTAAAAATGTTAAAATACATAGTCTTCCTTTTATTTCTGACACTATGTTATTTAGCAAAAAATAACCCTTATGAAGGAGCCTTTCGATTGGTATGATAAAACTACAGGATATATTTTTTTCTCGTATAACGGGTTCGATTCCCGGTTCAACCATGTAATTATTAAAAAATGTATGAATGCAGTTTTAATAGTTTTTAGAAATAAAATAATGTCTTCTTTCAGTGAAATGTTCTACTTACAATATTTAAGGTACTTTCCCTCCATGTGGCATAGCTGTGGGACGCCCTGTATAGTTAATTATATTAAAAGACAAACATAAGTGCCCATAATACAAATGTTTGCCCTGTGCGGGGTTCGCACCCGCGACCTTTGCTTCGAAGGCAGGCGCACTACCAACAAGGTTACGGGACTTGATTTCATGAGTTAAGTTATGACGATATTATTGAAAGAAAGTCCACCTCAGTCGAGTATAGCCCGCCTCCACACCTCATTAGCGTTCAATCCCGCCTTCCGTCTGTGTCTACCAGCGGCCTCTGTCTACCGGGCCACCGGCATTATACCAGGGCTGACAGACGGCCAAATCTCTACAAACTACGCCAAACATGAGATCGGTTGCGTAATGGCACAGAATACCAAATAGTCGTCCCGTAATGGTAAGGTCTTCCCATTCAGAGGCACGAGTTAAAACCCAGACACACACCAACATATTTGTCTATAGATTCTTATATCAGTGTATTTATAAGTTTATGAAATAAATTATTATATTAATGTGTTGTTATCCTACGATACTTACTACAGTTTAATATGTTACTTCGTTCACTCTCTTTTACGTACGTACGATAATAAAGACAGTGTGAGAAAATCAACACACACCTGAAATTCAAAGATTGTGTATGAAGTCTACTAACGAGCACGTCCAGCGTAGCCGACTAAGGCCTACTCTCCTCAAATTCAGAGAATGCTGGAGTTCCTCGGTAGCAACCACGCAGCTAGAATAAAGAATTGCATTCCTAAAATGCTACCTATTCTCTGGATTATTAAATTAGTCGTATTGGTTTGTTAGATTCCGTGATTGGCGATTTTCACATGGAACTTTTAGGTTTCGCTAAAGTGATTTTAGGAATCGCAAGTTAAGTTTAAGTAATCAAAATCTAATGATATTCAAGTTTTACAAACCCTGAACAAATGGTAGTTATTTTACGTTCCCGTCTGGCATCCCTGATTTATAACCGATCGCTATTTATACCGCTAATACACTTGACGACAGCGCGCGATGATTTAAACACTTCTCTTTGTTTATGTTCCTGCTTACAGACGATTTATCTTTTTTTAAATATCGGTCTTGGTTGGCAACTCTTCTATAACTATAACCGTTAAATTAAGATATTCTTTGTCCGCTCGTTTGTATAACACATTCTACGTTTTTTGTCAAATCATGCAGTGCCGCCTTGTATCGTTTTAAATTTTCATTTTTAGTAAAAATAATTTTGACTTGGTGTAACTTAAAAATTAACAAAACTAGACTTTTAAAGAATTCTTCATAAGGTTTCTTAGGATTTATTACAATTTATTGTATAATAGATAGATAGATAGTTAGATTACAACTTTAATAATATTATATAGTTTAGTCAAAAAGCAAAACATGGTCAGAACCAGTTGGTAATATTAAATGCTAGTAGCTTGCTTTGCTTGCTGTTCGTTTGTGCTTTTTTTAATGCCATATTAAATATTATTAAATAAAGACTTTATTCAAACATTCCACCCCCCCGATCAGTCCTGGCCCAAAGTATATAATTACTAGCTTTCCGCCGCGGCTCCGCCCGCGTTAACAGTTTTTCCCGTGGGAATGAAGCATTTTCCCACGGTAAAAAATAGCCTATGCTACTCAGAGTGAATGTAACTATCTAATGGTGAAAGAATTTTTACAATCGGTTCAGTAGTTTTTGAGTTTATTCACTACAAACATACACACACACACACACACACACACACACACAAAAAAAAACAAATCTTTCCTCTTTATAATAATAGTATGATAGTATGATTCACATATTTAAATTAAATAAGCTTATTTTAGTAATAACTTGAAATGAAATTAAATTAAATGAAATGAAATGACACAATCAAAGTAAACTAATTTAGTTCCAACTCAGATACTTGCGGTCAACTCTTAAGCATCCAGGATTTAATTAGCTAAGCCTCTTCTAATTCTTATAAGTCTTCGAGACTTATACGACATTATCCCTTGTAGCAAATTAACGTCTGGTTTTGACGAACCGACGACGACGCAAAAACCACATTACAAAGATCCGACGGCTTAAAAGGTAATCTTCTTAATCTGCTGAGTTGCCAGATTCCAACAAGCTCATATTAAAAACCGACATAAATTGTATCAATTCTCTTAAATAATAATAATAACGTATCGTAGAATTGAATTTACTTAATTTCTCACTATAAAAAGCAGTACAGAATACATAAAATTCACGAGTTATTCCACTTTTGCCACGGTTTCCTGTTGCCACACTTTTTTAGCGGTGTCCTCTTGCCACGGTCCTTTTTAAATTAATAATTTTTAATTTAGAGAGTGTACTCTTGCCACGATATCCAAAGTACAGTCAGTTAGAAAATATTAATTACTAAGCTTTTCTAAAATATACGATTTAATTTTAGCTTTATGATACAACATAACACAGAAACTAAATAATGACCCGTAATTTCGCTTAATATCCATTCTGATATAAGTAAAATTTTTAATTCAGTAAAAAAAATACCTTTTAATAATGTTTGTATCTCGTTTTATTCAACGTTGATAACAATTATAACTAAGTGCACTTATCAGCGAATGACGAACACTATTTTGTCTCTTTTTAGCTTGCAGGATTTTGCATTAGTGTATTCGATATAACTATGACGTCATACCATTGTGTCCTTTTCTACTGAGAACTGCATTCCAAAAAAAGAGTTAAATGTTTAGTTATCAAAACTGCGGCACGCAAGTTGCTTAGTGTTTAGATACTATTTACATATAGTTGTCGTGTGTGGTATTTTTGTAGTTGTGGGAAAAATGGAGGAGCCAGATAATTCTGTAAGTTTAAGCACAGTTAATATATTAAAAATGTAAATCTGGTTTGTGTTAAGAAAATATTCATTAGACATATCACTTTTTTCAGATAACATTTACAGAGAGTATAAAAGGGCAAAGGATTTTGATTCGAAATGGCCACATGTATCATTTACATAGAAAAAACAATAGTTCTTCAGTTTGGAGATGTGTAAAGCCTGACCAAAGAAATATGACACCTGCTCTGGGGGCGCCACGTGTATATTTTTACGACTATGGCAACAATTTCCCTTATAAAATTAGTTCCTCTGAAATTCCGCAATATGGCGAGGTGTCATATTTCTTTGGTCAGGCTTTAAATAGAAAATATTGCAAAAGTATGATATCTATAATGAAAAATATAACATAACAGTCAAAAGAACGATTCCCCATGTCTGTGCCCCAGATTTAGTGAAAGTTGATCTAATTAAAGCGAAAAATGAATGCAAAAAAAGAGTAGTCTCAGATGTCGCCCCTGTTCCATTTTTGTTCGAAGAAATCTACAGATTCATTGCTTTGACGGGATTCGAATTGCTACAAAGGTTACCCACTTTCAATGTTGTAAAATCATGTCTCTACAAAGCCAGGAATAAAAGCCTTAATGTCCAAAAAACACATTTTACTGTAAGGTCAGATATTATTATACCTGAAAAGTATGCAGTAAACTTTTTGTTGTACGATGATAGACTGGGCACAGATGATCGAATGACAGCATTTTC
Organism: Teleiodes luculella; assembly: GCA_948473455.1. Taxonomy (NCBI): domain Eukaryota; kingdom Metazoa; phylum Arthropoda; class Insecta; order Lepidoptera; family Gelechiidae; genus Teleiodes; species Teleiodes luculella. The sequence continues at coordinate 27,975,178 of OX419582.1, read as the reverse complement.
TACGCTTGGCTTCAAGAGCTACGATTAGAAAGGTCAAGATTTTTTGTTACATAGATATTATTTATGAATATGTATTTATGAATAATTTACTATTGTTTTTCGTTTATTAATCACTTCGATGTTGTTAATAAATAACTTTTCATAGTGACCAAATGTGATGTGATTTTATTTTATATAATATTTCTGTTGCTAACTGTACCTTTTTGATCTAATAAAAGTAAGTGTGACAAAAGGAAACCCAATATTTATTATTTAATTTATTATTTTAACATCGTGGCAAGACAGGAACGTTTGTATGAACAGAATTTTGTGTGGCAACAGGAAACCGTGGCAAGAGTGGAATAACTCAAATTCACAAACAAGATAGAAAGAGTACTTACATGTAGGCGGCCTTATTGCTGAGTAAAAACTGTAGGGTCAGGAAATACACAGTGAGACGGGTACCTACGTGACAAGCAAAACAAACCCCTCACAACAAATATTTAAGTTGATGTACTTACTATAAACATCAAAATATATTATACTAGCGACCCGCCCCGGCTCCGCACGGGAAAATGGTTATTGTGGGTTATCCTTCAGTACATTATGCATGTAATACATATAAACCTTCCTCTTGAATCATTCTATCTATTAAAAAAAACCGCATCAAAATCCGTTGCGTAGTTTTAAAGATTTAAGCGTACAAAGGGAGGGACATAGGGACATAGGGACGGAGAAAGCGACTTTATTTTATACTATGTAGTGATTATCCTTCTTATCTTTCTTATGAAAAACTTGATGCATAATTATAACCCATTTTATAAAAGAAGATACCGAATTGGTTCTAAGTCACATTGTCTGGCAGCACTAAGCTGAAATGCGCAGGGGTAAGGCCAGCAAAAACCGTCTAATCTCCGCGGATTGACACGTTACACCTTGATTTGTTCGCTAAGAGATTGTTGTCAGTTGTTTTGATTGATAGGTCTTTTTTCTATTTCTTCTTTGTAGTTTAAGTTGCAAAATTACAGCGAATCGCTGCAGCGAAAATGGTTGTAGGACCAAATTTTATAATTTATATTTTAGTCATAAATTACGTACCTACTAACTTTCAAAATAGTTTCTTTTTCTGTGGCGATGAGTTGTTTTCTTATGGTAAGGCCTAAGTGGTAAAACTACCAATTGGGTATATACCTATTATTTGTCGTTTTGTGACAAAAAGTGATATTTTTATTTTACACATGTAACGTTTGCACGTCTGAATAGCTGAATAGATTGCGATAAAAAAATTCTGGCCGATAAAGGACATCGCAAGTTACTTTAGCGGAAATAAAATTGGACGAAAATGGTTGGAAAAATAAGCCACTGTTAAGACCCTATTTAATTTGTTAAGAAAAGTATAGATATAATCGCGTATAACTTATAAGTCATAAGGCTCAGAGTATTTTTTAAAAAAGGTATGTGTAATTTGCACTGTAAGTTATTTTTTCATGTTGTCTGATTAGTTAATTAACTTCAAATTACTTGTTAAATTACCCTGTATCACTTTTTTGCTGGTGTTCTAAAGCACCTTATTAACGTCTGCCAATTTTTATTATACTTTTATTTTTCGGTTATGTTCAATCGCCTGATTTATACAAATAACACAGAATAAATAATAGTACTAGGTACAAATAGTAAACACTAGATACGTGTATGCTTACTCGGTATTAAGGAATTTTTCGTCAAACGAAGATTTGGGGACATAGGCAATCGAATAACTAAGCTTAGGTGGAGATGGGCAGGATACTTGGCAAGACATTAAGATGGAGATTTACAATAAACATAAACATAAACATATAGACATAATAATAACCGAGTGGAGTCCAAGAACTACAAAGCGCTCAGTCGGCAGACCACCCGCCCGATGGTCGGATGACATCGTTGTTACTGAGGGCAAACAGTGGGTCAGGGAAGCTCAGGATCGGTGTGAATGGTGCAAAAAGTTGTGAGTTGATTAGAAAGATAAATAGAGATACACTTGTCTTGCGTTTCTACGTAGGCAATTTCTAATCAGCCTAGTCTAGACCCTTACTCTTGTACTCAATAGCACCACCAAACTTTTGACAAACATTTCACTGGATTGCCTAACTTCTCTAATTACCATTTCAGCCTACCAGTTTTACCCGTAACTTGGGTCATACAGAAGAATTGTATTCAATGGCACCACCAAAATTTTAACGAATCTTTTCACTGGATACTTCTCTCATTACCATTTCAGCCACTTTCAGCCTTTAAATAACAGAAAACCATACATAGTATAGAATTTATATGTGACAGAAGCGATTAGATGCCCTATTTATATAATATTAGGGTGCGCAATTTATATGTAACAGTATACACACCCGGCGGTTTTCCTCAGGGATTAAAATAATACAGATAACTTTCATTCTTACGTCAGCTTCCAAAGCAACCCATATAAAATTCCGGTACGCGTAAGGTGGTAAGCCAAATGGGTCCGTTTACGGCGTTTACGCATGCTGATAGGCGCCGACCGGGGAGTACTAATAGCCCCGTAATTATGGTGTTATTAGTTATTATTACAAGTAGGTTGCGCGTGCGACTGCTTGGAATGTCGACCGGTGTTGCCAGATCACTCATGACCGAAAGGCTCCAACGTAAAAACGCTTTTTGATCTCGTTGTGTAACATAGACTTAGACAGACACCTCATAAAAATTCAAATTAGAAAGATGGCGGTCTAATATTTTGAGATAGACAGTGCTGTCATTTATTAGTCTAAACTGTCAAAATACCAATCAAATAACCAAAATTCTTAGATAATTTGTTTAAGTTTTTCACAATTACGTTTTTTACAAGCCATCTATATTTATTCATTTTGGATTTTTATGAAACAATGAGCAGTATAATAGTTTTTAAATAAGTGATTTATAATTACATACCTACATCTCAAGTAAACTTGCGCACGATTACAAATTTATTTGCGCTTTTTGTACTCCGTTTATAATACATAGTGGTCTTAGATCAGCAAAAACAACTTTGCAATACAAAGGTATTCTAGCCGCTTCGATTGTCTTATTTGCTTTCGCACCGTTTGGAATGGGCTGCAAATAAAGTTGGTAATCGTGCGAATGTTAACTTGAAACAGTGATTAGGTTAGGTACAGAATATGATCAATCACGTATGATGTGATAAGCAAACTACATGGTGATCATGCAAATTGCGAGGCCAGAAACTATTGCACTTACAATTTTATTAACATCCTGTAAAAGGATATGGCAGTGATTTTTATAGTTCCTTATAGGAAACGGGTATGACATTTAATCGGTGTGCCAGTCATTACGTAGGATATTATATTTTTACGGTACATGTTTACAAGTATACTTAGCCTTCATACAATAAAAATAAAATCCCTGCCCCTTAGCTACCAATAAATATTGTAGTTGCTTACCTAGAAAGAAATTAAAATAAACTTATGAAAGTGGAAAATCTTGAGCGGGATAAGCCATGGCAGGAAAACCTCCTTGTGTGGCCGGTCACTAACCATCATTATACTGAAATGAGTGCTGCTAAGTATCTTGTTTGTTCTTCAGCTGCTTTAATTTCGATATTGATCTCATGATTGGGTTCGAAAAGCACGTTCCATTGTGTCGAAGCACTAAATTCACAAATAACTATTCGTACCTAATTTTACACTAACGACACAGTTAAGTCGCACACTCGCCCTATTTCATGAGCGATTGTTTCGATTCCGGCGTTATTATTATCGTTATTTAACTAAATTGTTGTAAACTTTGTTACAACAGGCCCAAATAATTGTGAGGATTATATTTACGTTCCAAATTAGTAATTGGAAACAAGAGTCGCTGTACAAACAAAGGCACATGTTTTTCCGGTAAACAAAAACCGATCGGTACGTCAACGATAAATATATCTTTTAATTTTATTATTAACCCCCGACGAAAAAGATGGGCATTGTAAGGCGTTGTCCTAATAGATCGCGAATACGCGATCATCGCGCAATCGCACGATCGCGCGATTGTGAAATGTATGAAGAAATCGTTCTATCGCGCGATCGTCTATTAGGACACATAATCGACTTCAATAGTTTGATCGCGCGTTCGTACGGGTAAAATTCGCGCGAACTTGCGATGATCGCGCATTCGCGTTCTATTAGGACAACGCCTACGTTTGACGTATATGTCTGTCTGTCTGTGGAATCGTAGCTCCTAATATAAACGAATGCGCCGATTTTGATCTAATTTTTTGTTTGTTTGCAAGGAGTCATAATCGAGAGTGTCCTTAGCTATGATGCAAGAAAATATCTTCTGCCATTTGAAGATTATCAGCTCCTTTCTAGTTGCTGATCTTTAGATCCTTTCAACAACTAGCTGGGCGAAAAGCTAGTGTTACTTTTAACGGTTTTGTGGTGCGGGTTCCTTAATTTTTAAATTCAATGTTATTTATTAGACATGTTATTATTATGTAATCATACTAATATTATAAAGAGGAAAGATTTGTATTTTTGTGTGTGTGTATGTTTGTAATTAATGAACTCAAAATCTATTGAGCCGATTTCAAAAATTCTTTCACCATTAGAAAGCTAATTCTTCGTCACTGTAAATGTAAATTTGTTTGATTGCAGTCAACACCACTAATATCTTTAAATTATTATTAATATACAATATGAAATAGCTAGAAGTAAAATATATACACCACGTCTGTGTTGTGCTGTAGGTACCTATAGACTAGAAATAAACCTTGCACGAATACACATTTATCATAATCAACATGTTAACTGCTTTACTTATACCGCATAACATTAAAATTAGAAAATCGACAGAAGAGTACATAAACAATTTGACGAGTAGATTTATAGCTTCCTAAGTAATCATATTGATTTATGAATGAACAGCTATATGGTAATCTTAATCTCCGTATCTTCAGATCCTAATCAATGCAATCTCAGGAATATAGATAGGTTATCAGTGCAATGCCAATCAATCTAATACTTAGTAACACAAGGAATAATTATTAATGCCTGTATAAAGATATATTTATTCCTGATATAACCAAAGCGGGTTAGTTAGTGATCAACTTACATTTTCAAAACAACCTTATATGTATGTACCTACTTCAAAATATTGTAACTGTAGCGTAGCGCACGCTTGCCCAGGCAATATGTGTAAGGTTGTGCAGGGAAAGGTTTCATGCTAAATATTTTTTTAACTTATAGATATAGGTATATCACATAAATATGGAACAGTATTTTAACTAGTAAAGTAATGTAGCGTGCGTATTCGCGTTCTATTAGGACTAGAGTTGTGTAGGTAATGCGTGTAATATCACATAAGTAATATCACCCTAAAAAGTAATGTGATATCACACATTACGCGAGTATTTTAACCAGTACACATCACACATTCATTAGCAAAAAGCATAGCTTAACTACTCCGTCCGTGACCGTATCATTTTTACGGGAGTCAAACAAACTGTACTGAATATTTAAGATTACAGAGCATTTTTTCGTAGGAAGTGTACAATTTCGTTCAACATTTCGGGTACTGTACTGGTACGGGGTGATATCACCTTTTCGAAAGTAATGAGTAATGTGATATGTCATTAAAACGTACTGTTTTGCGCATGTCTAATTAGGACGACGCCTTAGTCCAGCAGTGCGATGTTATGGAGGCGAGACGGGGCGCGGGGCAGTGGGTGATAAGTGAAGGGTTTCACACACAGCATCTATAATGTACTGTACATTTATAGCACGATACATCTCATTACATCTTTCCATAGAAATCGCCAGGAGACAACACACAGCAGCTACAATGTAACGAAGAATGTAATGCACATTAATATACGTTATAGATGCTGTGTGTGAAGCCCTTAAAGGTGATGTGTGTAATGTGAAGATGACAAAGGACAAGAATTAAAAAAAAATGATTGCGTAGAGTGGCTATTTAACACTCTGCAATGTGTTTTATTAGTAAACGGAAAACTTCGAAAGGAAAGTAAGGAAACTATTTCATTAATATACAACCTGAAACTAATATTAAAAAAATATATATATTTTTAAAATACTTGGTAAGTAGATACCTTCGAGCAACACGGGCCTACCGACAGGAAAATGGTTATTGTAGGTTATCCATCCATACACTTATGGATAACCTATATTCCTCTTTAATCATTCTATCTATTGAAATAAATCGCATCCAAATCCGTGGCGTGGTTTTTAAGATCTAAACATACATACGGACAGACAGACGGGAAGCGACTTTGTTTGTATATTATGTACCTAGTGGTGACGTTACTTTATGATAAAAGACATGTAAAAATAATAACGAAATAAATAAAGAAAGAATAAACAGTATTCAATACAATATCCGAATGTTTATCTTTCGCCTATATTCTCAGCAGCATGTGATGTTATCTCAGCGCTAGTGCTTAAAAATAATTTTTGTTTAGAATGTAAAATCTAAAATAAATAATGAACCTGTTCTTTGCCAAATAGTCACTGAAGTCAGGGACCTAATAATTTTACAAACTAACCACTTGCAATTATTTTTAAATCTGAAGAGCTAATGCTAATCTGGTGTTTAATGTATGTCAGTAACATCGTTCGATTGCGACGTCTTTCAGCTGAAAAGATGAAAAAGAACTCTTTTATACTAGCCCTTGCATATTTTAAGTAGGACGTATTTTGGAGATATGAAGGCAATCTAAAAATTTCTTAATACACACCCACACACTATACTCTATTCCATATAGGATTGGAAAGAAGTAAAAAGGTATTTAAAAGTCACACTTCGCGTAGTACGTATTTTTAATATTCACGCAAAGTGTGCCCTAAAAAGACCCAAGAAGATAGTGGTCACAAACATTTACTGTACATTAGTGTACTTTTATTATTACAATTATATTTAATAATAAAAAAAATAAAAGCCCCCAGTGCATGCATTTATTTGGATGTCTAAGAACCACCTAGAAAGCCCACTTTCAACTAAAAAATCGCATCCAAATCGGTTCACCCTTGGGCTATGGTGCTACATATGGATTCAAATGTGTGAAAATCGTGAGAGTTTAAAATGTTAAAAATCTAACTCTATGAGTACTCAAAATTTTGAACTATTGCATAAATGTTCACTGTCACTGCTTCTTTTTTACAATGTTGTATGAAATGAAGTATAGGAAGCGTTTTTTGAGCGTCCGTCTTTTGTTTCACTCGCATTGCTGCCTATGAATGTAAGCGAGACGCGCGACGACCGACGTCGCGCGACGTCGACGCTCAAAAGACGCTCGAAATACGCTAGTGTAGAGGGTCTCTTAAACAGTGACGAATATTAGAGAGCATTCGAGAGCATTCCAGAACATCACGGAACGGTCTAGAGCGTTCATATTTATACAAATTTGTAACAACAGATTGCATTATGGGGAAAGCTATTGTTTACCACGGGAAAATAACACATTAAGAATTTTTACGCGGGTAGAACTGCAAGGCGAAAAGCTAGACTTTACCTAGGTTTACCTTTCTTAGGTTCAGAATCTAAATGTTTATCTAAACTTTGTCTGGCTTTCTGGATTTCACATGTTGGCATGAAAGACATAATATGTTCCTTTTTTACTACCATACGAAGCCATGTTATACTTATATCGGGAAAAATTTGATTCCTGAAATGTTTATTTCAATTTAATTTCATTTGTCGTCGGTTACTTGTCGAGATTAATTTAGGTAATTCAACCTGAAATAATCGGTACGAGCGTTATCTCACAGTGTATTTATATCTCGACATGTTAAGAATCAAGGTTAGGTTATAATTAGGTTGAAGGCGAGCACTTTCTACAATACACGACATAGAAATCCTATTGCTCGGAATGCAAAACAAAGATTATTAACTACAAATGTGTCTAATACAAACAAGAATACAGTACCTATTGAAAAATATCTGAAACGTTTAAAAAATCCTGATTTAATAGATCCTGTTTTTTTATAAATGTTTTAGATTGTTTAAGCCATCCCTAAGAAGTGTACCATACGGGACTATGGTCCGTTTCATATAAATCCGGGCAAAAGTTCATTGACCTCTTTCTTTTCTTGAAAGTTATTAAAAATAATATTACGCCAAAATGTCCTAAAAGTAGAAAAACCTTTCTTCCTTCATGCCGTAGTAGAAGGCTGGGTAAGAGTGTGATATTTCGGCGTAAGAAAAACCTTTCTTCCTTCATGTACTACAGTTTGCCATGAATTTATTTACATGATCGCCAGAATCAGAGTTGAAGCAGTCGCCGTGGCCGAAATCGGTCAAGGGAGTATTACAGTTTGCCAAATTACGTATTTTGCGATAATTTCCTTTAGATTTATCGAATCGTTTGAAAAAAAAAAAGTGCGCATTGTATGCAGGCGTCAATGACCTTTTGTCCGGATTATTAAGAAACAAACCATAGATAGTGCTTTCTATTCTGTGACGGGACCGGATGGATACTCATATACTTACCTTAAAAGTTTGAAAAAGTTTGTGTTGGTAGGTAGTCAACGGTCGTTTTCATATTTTTATCTCACTCCTTCCTGCTTACTACTGCTATAATAGTTATCAATGTTTATCTCAGTATCATAGCCATATTTCCATATCAATCATTCAATCAAGTGTTTACTTTATTTACTGTCCTGTCAACATTAGATTTATAACAAACAAATCGGCGCCAACTAGCGTAAATAGTCGTAAATTATACAAGAAATTAGTTTGCGATATGAATTGCAAATACTATTAATTCATCGATCGTGCTAAGAGATAAGATAGTGAATATAGGGCGTCAGAGACATGGAAGATATTCAAGGACCTAGAGACCTCTTTTTTGCAGGCCAAAACTATTATTAGGACTTGAATACCGAAAATTTAATATTTGTTACTGGTTTATATCAATAAATAACTTTAGTATTTTATTTCATTTAATAACAGACTACAAACAAACACACTTAGTAACTTAAATACGCTGTCCAATGATATCTATTTACGACATTTTTTTAAGAGGTTATTATATGTAATTAAATTACTGACAATAATATTACGTAATTACGTATTTCTATAAATGAGATATGTAGATCAATCTGAAAGCCTAGAAAGTTACGACATCAAGGTATGTAAAACACAGCAACCGCAGAAGAACGCACAATTTACAGAAGCTAGAACATGCGACACTAAGGATTCTGGTAGTAGAACAATACAATTTTGAACGCAGTCAAAAATATTTTATTATATTTTACAGCGATTTCGATGTCTGCGACTCCCTTATTTTACATCTATTGCTCTGTGTTTGCACTATTTGCAGCCAACAGATTAATGTACGGATGGCATGCGATGTTGGAAAATTGATTTGTTTTATAGGCTAACACTGTGGACGTATTCGCTTAGTGGTGGCCCCGTCTTAGAATGGGAAATTTTCTGACAACTTGAAATTAAAAAAAAACGCGTACTTTTTAAGATTTCCTTATATGACGCTAGTGAAATAATGAGAACAGTGAGATTTATTGTAGACTCTTAGACTTTTTTTGTCGGATTTTACATGGTTCAACTGAAATTAATTTAAGGATACTTAGTTGAAGGTTTTTTTTATAATCCAATAATGTATTAATTACCTTACTATTTATTAGAGTATTTATTATTCTTAATTTGCTACTGGAAAATAAACTCTTCGTAATCATCCTCTCTATATGCTAAGCTGGAAAAATCAAATTACTGTAAGTACCTAGTTTATTGTGTTATAATTAACAAATTTGCGAATATTCGGCAGCGTTCCCCGGTGAAACCAACAATGGGGATTATGGCAACACTTTCCTACCAAGAAACAGCCGATAAACCGTGGATGCTTAGGCTGTAGTATAAATATTGTATGTTAAATTATTTATTTATTGTTCCAGGTAAGTATCAGACGACAGTATTTGTACTGCTGGCGATAGTAAGTGTTTTTTGGGTTATAATAACAATTTATTATGTTTGTGGATTTCGTGTTCCATCGGTGTCAGACTTTATATTGATTATTATGCTTTGAAAGGGATGATTGTCGTAAAAACAGTATTATAAATTTAAGTGTTTATAATGTAGATCTATCTCCAAGGATTGGTTAGATAGGTGTCTATGTATACGCATGCAGCAAGCGCAACGGATGACTTACTGCGCTTACAAAAACTATTAAATGACTGCTGAAGGTATTTGGATAGACCGTTATTGTGGATCTTAACTTTATTCTCTTCATTCCTTATTTATTCTTTAGTATATTATATTTTATAATAATAATGGCCTGGCATGGAACAATAGGCGCAAGTCAAGGGTTTTGGTAGTTTTGTGTTTTGTGTTTCTATAAAGTTGATAGGATTAAGCTAAATGGAAGTAGCCTTAAGATGTCAATCTCTATTCATTGCGGATTCTCGTACGCATGTATGGAAGTATGGAATGTGACAGACATTGCCTTGCATATCGGCGCTTGTGGTGAGCCGCAGACGTCGAGACCTCCTTACTCTTAATACATTTTAGGATCCTAGTATGTAGCACTGATTTCAGCAGATATTTATGCATTTCTTTTATTTACATTTATTGGAACACAAACAATGTACAATGTTATGTGACGGCATAACAGGCCTAAGTATGATAGTAAAAATATTATTTTACTTTCTAGATATTTTTTATTATACAATTTGAAACATACTTATTTAACAGTTTTTAATTATAAAAATAATAAGTACCTAAAACATGATTCAAAATTTACAGCTGCATAATTGATACTCTCGGAGTGACTTTTGGTACAAATAAAAAGCAGCGTTTATTTACAGTCAAAGATGCATTTGCTACAAAATCTAACTGCTTATTACGATATTATTGGTGTTAATAACGTAGATGCCAATGAAATAGCCTTGCCTGTACATATTGGTTGTGTAAATCTTCTGGGTTGACTTAAACCTTAATGAACAAAGCGTCTACTATAAACTATCAAGTACATGGACAATAACTTGAAGGTGTAACTGTATTTCTATCGCTCGGATTTAATTTAATAGGTGCTTACAAAATGCGTGGATACTATTTACATCTTCAAGATTTATATTTGCAGCAACGAAAACACTAGTTTCCAAGCCCGTAAGATATTTAGGTATGGATCAACGAAACTGTTTATGGTGAAGAGGTCTGATTAAATCAGCTGTTAGGTATAAATTTGCTGCTGGACAGAAGTCACAAGTTCTCCCTAAAGATATCTGCAACCACCAATAATATTACGCTGTCCGCATCTAGCGAAGCCACTCTATTTTTTTAATTGACCTATGCTTGAGTCGAAAAAGTACGCTTCAAGCTTCACTGGACTTGCGGGGGAGCTGATGACTCTACCCCAAAGTATGTACCAACGCGTCTTGGGGCGGCTCAAGGGAGCTTTGAACCTAGGCCTGGCGCGTTGATACGGAAAAACATCGTGAAGGAGGCGTTTTGGTTCTGGTTTTGACCGCGCCCCCGCCTGCGGGTACGGGCATTGTTAACTGAAGGGCATTCTATTAAGTGCAATCTAGATTCTTTGGTTGCTTTAACTGTATCAGTGATTTCGTCGTCAGGTTCGGAAAGTAGCGGAGACCCTTACCAAAACGTCGTCGTAGCACGGGCTGCGGCATACATTGCGCCCTCGCTTTCTATGAGATGGAACAGGGGATATAAACTCAGATTTCGTCCCGCAGCTCGCTCGTTCCCACTTCTGTTAGGACGCGGCTTTAGACGCAAGGTTCCATTCTTTGGTTCCATTCGAGAAACATTCTGCCACATCACAGCCAGCGGCCACCAAGTGGTACATTGTCTAATAAATTTAAAATACCTATTGACATACCGTCTCCGTTTCGATTGGATATAACTGCTTTTGTATGTCCATCAGGTCTATCTGTCTATTTTCGCGAATATTTATGAGAATTTTCAATAATTATGTACATTATAATTAACTTTCAAGGTACATAACCCACAGAGCCTCTATTTAATTTATTCAAAGGACCTTGTATGTTCTCGGTCTAAAATTTAAATTTGTTTTCAAGCAAGTAATTGTTAGGGCTTTGCCAAGCTGCAGTTTTTTATAATACTTACTTTACTTTAAATTAGAGTAGTTGAACGCCATAACAATTGTAATATTTAGACATAAATAAAAGAAAAACAATTAGCAAGAGCCATTTTCGACTTAATTATATATGCTTCCACCGAAAGCCTCAAGCTTGTCCTAAATTAGGACAAAAATACATAACCATAATATTTTTAATTTGTAGCATTTTGTGAATCGCAATCCGGCCGGTTCAAGGAACCAACAGTTACTTAGTACAACCAGACTTTGGTCAAAAGTAATTTGTAGCTAATATCGTTAGAAATAACAAGAGGCATAAACATGAAATAATGACAGGAACCCGCCGCGTGCGCATGAAACACGCTTTTGGCGTGGTCGTCGACAATGAGCTGGATTTGAAACTGTTCATCGCTTCTTCGACACCGCTATGCACATCAGGCAGGAATCATACTGAGAGAATACCTTGTAATAAACTAGTTCTCTCCATTTGAATTTCTAATCTTCAGACATTCAGTCTGCAGAATTGCGATTGTCAAGTTTTTGTTCTCTTAAAAAAAACGCTAACTTCCAAAGATCTATCTAACCAACTGTAGTGAACATAATCATCCACAATGAACGGCTTTAGTTCCTGGTAATAAAAAAAACTTTTTGAAGACTTTATTCAAATTAACAACTGTTTTATCCCTTCATATTACGCCCACGCACGCATTATGATATTAATGAATGCGAATCAAGAAGTATATACCCCGCGCCACAGGTAATATCTTTACCTCTTTTAAGTTTGTTAGTGCAAGATGTGAACTTAGTATTTGCTTGCTAACAATATTTTTGATGTTGGTGGTGTCTGGTATTATTTCTGATGATAGTTAATCTGGTGGCATGGCTGCGTTACACTGAGCTTAACCCTCGCCGGGCATTACACTCACTTATTTTATTATTATGATTTGAAAATAAATGGTTTGTTAAAACACAGTATCAACACTAGTGTAAAGGAAATAATTATACAAATAGATATAGGGGAATAAAAAGATTCAAAAATTATGCTAATAAAATAAGTAACAATCAACCGATTAAAAAAGATACCATTTATAATCCATTTTTCATGATGTGCCAGAGTGGATATACCTAAATCAGATCATCTCGAAAGACCAATTTACCGAGAGTTCACCAGTCTCATTTGTTAAGAATAAATCAGGCCCAAGGAATTATCATCTGCTATTATAGAGCATAAGGATAATATAATTTATACTAAATGATTCTGTTATAGCAGATAATGAACCCGACGACGGGATGGTTTTAGGTTAATGATGGCAACGGAAGTTCTATGGGGCCGCGGCGAGGGTTGCCAATTTTAATATTTGTTACCTTTGTAAATTGTCACCTTATTATCGAGTACTATTTACTAAAAAACTAAAAAACCTTATTGTAAATTTAACATGAATTAAACTAACGTTTTTAACTTAGTCGATTAAAATAAAAATTAATATCTTAGAAACAATGCTTACAAAGTAGTAATCAACTAACAAAATAGTTACAAATCATTTTTTTCCTGTGTCATATATATGACAAAAATGTATTTTTCATGAATTGTCAATCAATCCACAGTCACACCTACAATTTATGTTTCGATACAGCTGCATTAAAGTGATGACTATATTTTTCACTGAAAAATCAATTACTTATTCTATAAATTGTTATTCCTTTTCCGTGAATATCGGAAATAAATTAGAAAGCTTTAATTAATTTTTGACACACAAAAGAGTAACTCTTTCGACAAGATTCAGAGTGATTAGTCGTGTGATCTTGAAGCACTTGGTTCTATTTTGTTTTCTAACTAAACTAATACATTTTCTGCCATAGTGTGGTAGTATTATAAAGAGATCAATACTTTAATTAATACAGTAAGACAATCCTGTCAAGAAGACCCTGTCAATATTTCTTGATTAACCCATACTATTTAGCGCAGATATTTTTAGGTCCCTTGGCGATATTTATTTTAAAAAAAATTCAAAACAAGTACAGTAGGCAGCAAATGCGGCTGGACTAGATATGAGCGCCGCGCCGGCGCGCCGCCGCCGCCGACCAAAAGCCCGCGCCGCCGCCGCCGTGAAAAAGCGTCGGCGCGCCGATAACCAAATTTTACCACCATTTTCATTAAAAATAATTTATTTAATGCATTTTTTATATTATTTATAACATATCCATCAATTGATTTGTCTACTGTTGCTATAAACAAAGATATCTTTCGCCTATTTTGCTTCCAAAGCAGCCGACAGATAATGGCCGGCATCAGCAATGCGAAAATTTAAAATATTTTATTGTTGTTGTTGTTAATGTAGGATCGACAACAGATTGTGAGAAAAGAACAAGATTGACATAAGTTTGTACTTGATTTTCTAAAATTTTCGTTGGTCAAGAAAGAACAAGGTCACGCCGCCGACGCCGCCGCCGCCGAGCCTAAAAACTCGGCGCGCCGCCGCCGACACTAACCCCATCGGCGCTCATATCTAGGCTGGACTTGTTGACTATGAGAGCGCCCGTATTCTGTAGCAGTAGGAGCGAATTTCGTAGTGCGAGTGTCCAGCCGCATGTGCTGGCTTCTGTACGATCTATTTGAAGTTTTTAATGTCTATGGTTTTTATTATTTTCCCTCACATCTTTACGTTACTTTTCCACTGTACCACATCACTGGTCTAGTTGCAGAAAACAAGTCTAATTCCGTTTATTCTACATTCGAGTCCGACTACATTTTACATGGTATAACTTCATCATTACCGGTGCGAAGTCGCTAGATGTCGCGCCGATTGCATAATGATATCGCACTATGCACCAAGTCAACAATCTGGATTAGCACTGATGAGATCAAGATAGCAATTTAACGATAATGCAGCTGCGTGGCTCCGGACGTGAATGCTTAATTTCGAATAACCTGTATAATGAATGACCTAAGTTGTTTTCGACGACCGAACCCTAAACATTCTTAAAGATGTATTGTTAACTTAATGAGAAGTGTCGTTTAGGCTATTAATGTATGACAAAAAATTATGAAAATATGTAATCCTAGAACAGCTGTTATAGTTTTTTTTTACGTAGAATAATGTTTTGTTCATATTATAGTACATAAGTGATTCTTATAACATGCCGAGTTTTAATCTAAACTAAGCTTAATATTTTGACTTCAGAAAGTGTTTCTTTAATCAATGAAAAAAAAAAGAAATTGGTTATTTATAATGTGCAGGTATCCGGTAACATTAAGTGCCAACAATCGCAAGTTCGTAATAAATATGTCGTAGAAAAAAAAAACAACACATTAAGTTTGTCAACAAATCGTAAACAGTCCTTTGAGGTGGGCCAATTAACTTCATTCTATCTAATTTTAACCAACTTAAAAACTGTATTTTACATTTTTGCACAAATGCATTCGAATGGTTTTTTTTATAATAAAACAATAACACAAAATATAGGAAAACTTTAGGTACATTATTTTATTCATAAATGATCACTTATAATAATAAAGGCATCTATCCGCCATTACCTTTGTTCTTAAAATGTTGATATAATTGATGCTGTGAAAATTAGTAACTTATTTTCAAGCAAATAAGCATCTTAGCTTCCTCTCAAACATTATCGGCATATTCTACTTAGAATTGCAGATATCTTAACAGTTCTGTACACGCACTAGGCCTGTTCCCGCGTTTAATGGGATCGCGATCTAATTTACATTCAATTATAAAGCGGACGCGCCCGCGCCGCTAATGTCACCGGGAACCGATAACGCCTACACGTCAAAAACGGCACGTGAGCTCTCTTCCTTATTTACTGCTCACCATTATATTACCATTTGTTACGATTTTGTGAGAATGACGTGAGATAAGATGCGGATATCCGGTATTCTTCAACAGTTTATAATTATTTGACGACCCCGTAGCCTAGACGGTGGTACGCCTGCCTACAAAGCACAGGGTCGCGGGTTCGAATCCCACCTAGAGCAAACGTTCGTGTGATAAACACTTGTGTTTGCCTTGAGTCTGGATGTTGTTTATTATGTATGTATATCAGCTGTCTGACACCCATAGTACAGGCTCTGCCTAGTTTGGGGTCAGATGGCCGTGTGTTAAGGTGTCCCCATATATAAAAAAATTATATATTTATTTTGAACTAGCTTTTCACCCAGTGCCAACGAGCGCGTTTTATTCATTTACCCTGGAAAAGACGCCATACTTTTTTTACCGCACGAATGTGATTTCGCTACGGCGGCGAAGGCCCTATCCTATTACTCTAAGTTTTTACCGGAATCCAATCAGGCGTTAGGCGTGAAAGTGTCGTGTGTTATATTATGTTATTTGTACCTATGACGATATATTTCCGATTTCATTTTTTTCTAATGCGAATAGATAATTACCGCTGCATGCATAAGTTATATTAATTACTTATACACCACAGTAGGGGATTCTAATGCTAATGTTGTAGGAAGAGCTGCGTATTCGTGGTAACTTCACTAGATCGCAGACAATGATAGCTGCTTCATTATTGCACCCAAATGTAATTAAGCCATAAAACATTTCACTGCTGCACCCGCCTTGCGCATTCAAGTTTGACTTACAAATTGTTTATCATTATCCTTCTATTATTATAAACGAGAAAGTTTGTGAGTATGGATGTATGATTGTTACTATTTCACGCAAATATTACGCAATGGATTTTAATGAAACTGAATGGATTACAATAATATAGCTTAGACATCAGAATAACACATAGGCCACTTTTTACCGCAGGAAAATACTTCGCGGGAAAGCTAGTAATGAATGAAGTAATTTTGAATTTAGCATGTTTTTTTTACTTTTCGTAAAATTGACTCGGACACTGATAAATTTGAATGAGTTGAGCTTAGAGTATAAAAAAAATGTGGAGTTGAATTATCACCAGAGATGTTTTGCGTTATTTGATTTTTGACAATAATTACAGTGTCAGAAAACTCTTACTTATTTCAGCATTGAAATATTTGCTTATTTTCTTTGCCGACAAGATGTTCAATCAATATCGATCGACAAATGTTAAAATTGACCGCATGAATAACCACTCAGGTACCTTCTAGCGAAATAATACTTACTTAGCGCAGGGTTGCCTGCCAGTCCACGCTATCTAGTTCTATCAACAACGAACGAAATAAAATTTTACAAAACTACTTTCGCATTCTTAACTATTCGATCCAAACTCATTTGGAAACATAAAAAAATATAATAATAATAGTTATTTGTGCATTCTACAAGATCCGATTCGAAACCATTCAAATTACATTTTAACTTTCCAAAATAACATAACAGATGATTAAATCAAATAGAAAAAAAAAAACAATCTTTTTAATGAAAACCGGGTATTTTTACCTTGTTTTTTTTATTTCGGTTGCGGTTTATTTACTTTGCCTGTTAGGTTTATGAGGTACCTACCAAATTTTTGATTGTGCAAATAGCATTATGCTGAAACGAAATAAATGTTTATTTAGATCTTTTAATCTTAGTGCATTGCATAATAATTATAAAGAGTAGTAGCAGAAGAGATAAATTTGAATAAATAAGTATTCAGTGAGTAACGCTTCATTCCGTGTCCTACGTGCTCTCGCGCGGTTTTCAAGGCTTAACGCTTCGCTGAAACTAAAGCGAACTAACACTGGACGTGCTATTGGACCAATTTTTAAATTGAGTGAGCTTTATTGTCCTCCCATAATATTAGCATCAGCTCAGCCTGAATAGAGTTTAAAGGAATCTAAAATACTAGTAGGTATTTTAGTTACTAAGGAATGGAATTAATTACCTACACATAGGTACAGAAGCCAGTACATGCGGTTGGACACTCGCACTACGAAATTCACCCGTACAGCTACGGAATACAGGCGCTCTCAAGGTCATAATGTCCAGCCGCATGTGCTGGCTACTGTACATTACATACTCGTAATGTATTTCTGAAAGATATCACTATAAAGTTCAGAAATCAGTAAACGTATGTAGGCAAATAAAGGAAAGAACAAAAGTTGCAATCCTGTGGATTTTCTTTGGCGGGTTCTTCTCCACAGCAGCGCACACATTGCGCGAACCTGCCAGTTCTGTTCAAAATAGTGTCGCCTCTTTAAAATTTAAGTTTATTCTGCATAATCAACAACAGCCAGAGCCAGCCTTGGTTGGTTGGTTGGTGGTGAGCAAAACTTATTGCCTCATTTGACGTTGAAAAAATATCTGTATAATCTTACTTCGAAA